>JAODAL010039201.1:0-38259 GCA_025379985.1 Phyllomedusa bahiana
TATATTTTGGCTTTAAAAAAGACGGTTTTTGGGGGGTGTACACCGCAAACAACGCTTAATTAACCCCGGGATTAAATTGCCCCAAAAAAATTTGACCCCCACAAAATAGTGCTTTGTAGCATTTTTCAATTTGGTTTTTTCTACGCCCCAAAACAAGAGATACAGTTGAATTAACCTTTGCTTGTAAATTAGGCACAGGAAAAATTATATATTTTTGGCTTTGAAAAAGACGGTTTTTTTTGTCAGCACACCGCAAAACAAGTTAAATTTAACCCCTGGATGTAATTGCGCCAAAAAATTGGGCACCACAAAATATAGTTTTGTAGCGTGTTACAATTGGTTTTTTCTACGCCAACAACAAGAGTTTACGTTGTATTAACCTTTTGTTTGTGAATTGGGTACAGGAAAAATTTATTTTTTGGCGTTGAAAAAGACTTTTTTGGGGGTCACACACCAGCAAAAAAAACGTTTAAATTTAAACCCCCGGATGTAAATTGCGCCAAAGAATTGAGCAGCCAAAAAGAAGTGGTATTTTAGAAAAAAAAGATGTTTCTTTAAAAAAAAACAAAACTTCTTTAGATCCATTTGGTATTGAATGTATATCAGCTGGTGGACGCACAGGATTTCGATCCAATCCCAAAAAATTAGAAATAGAACATTAAGAAAAAGTCTTGAACAACTAGACACCCCACAGAAGGGGGTGTCTTATAAAAATCAATTTTTCGTAAAGCTATCACCCGGGGCGCACCTTTCCCTGATGGCCAGGAGGGAGTGTAGCCCCCGGGCGTCGCCCCCGGACTTATAAGTGCGGTGACGTCACAAAAATCCCCGGTCTTGATTGGCTTCACTCTGACATGTCATGCGGGCTAGTTCTTCCTCCCAGAGTGCTTTGCCCCTTTAAAACGCCATGTGTCGCAGCCATTTTATCAATCAAAAAGACACTTGTTCCCCCGAAGTACCCCAAAGTTCGACTTCGTTCCGAACGAATTTTTCCCTAAAATTTCTAAACGAATTCCGCTTCGTTAGAATAATTCCCCATCTCTAGTTGGCATATATACAATGAACCAGGAGATTCTAGTATATTTAAAAGTGTAGAAAAAAAAATAAAAAAAATGTTTTCCCTTAAAGGGATTAAAAAAAAATTACAAACTGAAGAAGTGTGGGAACTAAATAAAATGTATATAAAATAAAAATAAATTTTTAATTTTTAAAAAAATGTGAAAGTGAATGGGGTAAAAAAATAATAAACAAACAAAGCAAAACAATTTTTTTTAAAAAGATGCAGTAAAATTTATATTAAATTCAACCCATGCCCAAAAAGTACAATTCTACAATAAAAAATATATATATAATTCTTTCATGAAAAAATAAAAAAAGTTATGACTTTGAAAACGAGAGGGAAAAATGAAAGATTAACTAGTCATTCAGGCCAGTACATAACGAGTTAAAGTTACTTGATGCATAAATTCCTCAACAATCTAATATTTGGCACTTCTTTTATGTACCTGTTTTTTAACTAAACATGAAGCAAAGCACAAATATGTTAAATGATACTTTTATGAATGATGGTTGAAAAAAAATGATAGTAATACTAAACCCCTTTACTTTAGAAAATGAATGGTTTAAAAAAAATACATGATTTTAATTCATGCTCTTATTACAAAATTTTTGAAGAGCAGAAGAACCCCTACATCTTTACCAGGATATTGGAGGCCAACAAAGGTGACAGTTTACTATTAATGTGTAAATATAGGGGATATTGTCAATGAAATGAATAATACCATCCAAAAAGGGAGTACGGTACATGACATAAGCAACAAATTGCTAAAAACAGAGAAGGCCCTGCCCATAAGGGCTTATAATCTACAGTTAGATACGTTGTTGTTACTCTGTACCTTTTTCAACTATGGAGTAGCTTAGTGTATATCACTAGCTTTACCTATATGTGTTTATTTTAAAATGAACCCGGGGGATAACCATATACCCCTATATGCCTATACAGGGGCATACACAGGAGGTATTTATATCAACGACTACTGTTTTTCTGCTACAGTTATTCCCAACATATACAACCAACATACACTGCAAACAATGTGAATAGACCCTAACACATTACTTACACTTGGGAATATGTTAGTTTGATAACACGACACTGTTCACTATCTCTTTTCTGAAGGGAAAATCAGTTCAACTTTAGTAAATCTGTCACATGGGGAAACTTTAAATCAGTTCTCATTTTTTACATAAACAAAAATCTGAAGCGGAAGATCTTATTATTTGGGAATGCAATTCTTGTTTAGTTAACCGCAAACCTTTTCAGTATACATTTTCATCTTACCACAAGATAAGTACATCCTGACTTGATAACATCATACATAAGACATCATACATATTTGTTATCTGTAAACTATTTCATATGTTACTTCTTCATTTAGGAGACATCATGGACTTACTTGAAGGTGACATAGTGTTGACAAATGGACGCAGTGCGATGTTCTGTCCAGAATGCATGTGGCCCAAATCAGAAGATGGACTGGTTCGTGTGCCCTATGTCTTTGGCTCCAACTATAGTGAGTTTTTCTAACTTTTTTAACCTCTTCACAACATATGACGTCTAGGTATCATAGTTGGGAAAGATTTCCACACATTGACATAAATGTAGATCAAAAACATCATGCAGGCTCAGAAGTAGAGCCCACATGATTAGAGCAGGGAACTAGCTGGAACTTAAAACCAGGGACCAACATCTGGGACTGGAATTCACTCTAATCTCATTGGTTTTACCCTTTTAATGTTACATTAATTGAGACTTCACAGGCTTTGACAGAGGCACCCTGCTATGTGATCACGGGGTACCAATTTTTATCATGACCAACTGTATTGCACCACTGTTAGTCACCATGCCAGGTCATGCCCAAGAGCATGGCCTGTCATGGTGATTAAGAATTGTAAAATACAGTAAATTGCAGTCAAGCGATCATTAACGGCCAGGACCAGAATTCAGTGCACTCCCAAAGTTCACTTTGATCCAAGATATTTAACCCTTTAGATGATGCATAAATTATGACCTCTAAAGGGTTTGAAAGAGGGAGGGGGCTCTCTCTGTCCCAATAGCCATCCCACTGTTTGATTGCAAGGCTATGGTTGCCATGACAGCCCAGAAGCCTAACAAATACCATACCAGGCTATGTCCATGGGCATGACCTTATATTGTAATTGACAGTTGTATAATACATTGCAGTACAGTCATGTAATGCAATGTATATTCACCTGTGATCATGCAATCGCTAAGTCTAGTTTCCTATGGGATCAAGTAGAAAAAAAAAGAAAAAGGGAAAAGAAGAGTAAAAAAATAATAATGTTAAGCAGCACACTTCCTTACCCCATTACAAATAAAATATAAAAATAAAAAATACACTTATTTGGTAACTAAAAATGCCAGATTTACAGTTTTTGTTCATCTGACTGCACATAAAATGGAATAAAAGGTGATCAAAAAGTCATGTGAAGCCCGGAGGGGTAGCAATAAAAATGGTGGCTCATCCCAAGTCGTTTCACAGCTATGTCAGCAAGGAAATATAAAAGTTATAGCTTTAAGAAATATGTATAGAGATGTACAAACATTGTTTTACATAATTAAAAAAATTTTTACAACAAAAAAATAATAATAATACAAATTGGGTATCCCTGTAAAACAGAGTAAAACTAGCATGTCATTTATACTGCACAGTGAGTGCTGTAAAAAATAATAATTACTGTATTTGTTCTGTATTGACCTAAATGTTTTACTACTTAAAGCACTATGTGTCACTGTAAGAAAGTCACAAAATAGCTTAGCTAGGTAAAAGCTATAAAAAGTTATTCCCAGGTAAAGTGACCTATGTCAAATTTAAAAAATGGGACTATTTTATAAAGGTTAAAACTGGCTAAGTCCATGAAGGACTAAACTTAGGATTTTCATGTATACATTAAACTCTTTCTATAAATATTAAACCTCCAGGTGACTCAGAACGCGACCTGTTTAATAATTCAATGGCTGAATACGAATCACTTACTTGTGTAAGGTTTCTGCCTCAAACTACAGAAGTTGACCATATCAATATTGTGTCTTCTGTTGGGTAGGTTCTACTATTTAGGTATCTTCAAGTTTAATTGACTTAAGAATCATGGCTGCTAGTTCATGCACTATGTTATAATCTATTATTATAGGCATAATATATATGGTAGAGTAAAAATTGTAGATTATTATAGATTATTATTACTAATCATTATGAAAAAAATCATCTTATATTATTTGACTTTGATTCATTGTTTCATATACTATGATATGAATAATAATATAAGGAGTCATTTTTTATGGTCCTTGGTATCCTGAGAACTCATCTGCTGTAGCAAGAAAAAAGTTTGAAACTGAACTGAAAAAGCGAGTGTGAACTTGTGAGTGTTCATGTCTAAAGTGTTTATGTCTTAAGTGTAGGATTTAGGATTGAGGGACTTTAGATTTGGAGAGTTTTGAAGAGAGAGTATTGTATTATTGAATTGTAAATGGGCAGAGAAGCGGCAGATGAAGTTAAAGTTTTAAAGATGTGTAAATATATCAAAGGTCAGTATAGAGATCTCTCCCAAGATCTATTTATACCAAGAACTGTATCTAGAACAAGGGGGCATCTTCTACGTCTACATAGACATGGAAAAGGATTCTTTACTGTAAGAGCAGTGACACTGTGGATCTCTCTGCCAGAGGAACTTGTCATGGTGAATTCACTAACAGAGTTCAAAAAGGGTCTGGATAAATTTCTAGATGTAATAATATAACAAGTTATAGTGAGCATGATTCTGGAGAAGGGTCTGGATACATTTCTAGATGCAATAATATAACAAGTTATAGTGAGAAGGATTCTGGAGAAGGGTCTGGATACATTTCTAGAGGTAATAATATAACAAGTTATAGTGACCGGGATTCTGGAGAAGGGTCTGGATACATTTCTAGATGTAATAATAGAACAAGTTATAGTGACCAGGATTCTGGAGAAGGGTCTGGATCATTTCTAGATGTAATAATATAACAAGTTATAGTGACCGGGATTCTGGAGGAGGGTCTGGATACATTTCTAGATTTAATAATATAACAAGTTCTAGTGACCAGGATTCTGGAGAAGGGACTGGATGCATTTCTAGATGTAATAATATAACAAGTTCTAGTGACCAGGATTCTGGAGAAGGGTCTGGGTACATTTCTAGATGTAATAATATAACAAGTTATAGTGAGAAGGATTCTGGAGAAGGGTCTGGATATATTTCTAGAGGTAATAATATAACAAGTTATAGTGACCGGGATTCTGGAGAAGGGTCTGGATACATTTCTAGATTTCTAGATGTAATAATATAACAAGTTATAGTGACCAGGATTCTGGAGAAAGGTCGTTGATTCAGGGAATCAATGACCTTTCCCCTGAAATGAGGACAATTGGCTTCTACCTCATGAGGGTTTTTGCCTTCTTCTGGATCAACACTGTAGGACAATAGGCTGAACATGATGGACATCTGTTTTTTTTCGGCCTTACAAACTATGTAACTATGTTTCTTCCTTATATAGTGTCAGTTTTATATTTGATATTATTACATTTACTGTATTTGATCTCTCTATTGATAGGAATATTATATTAATGTTTTTTTCCCTCTCTTTTCAGGTGTAGATCACAAATGGGTCGAGTAGGTGGGGGTCAGAGAGTTGGACTAGACCCAGGTGGTTGCATGGCTAGAGGAATAATAAAAACATGGGGCTGAACATGCCCGGGGTTTCTATCAGGAACATATAAAAAAGTGCCCGGGGGAGGGGAACAAATGTTTGATCTTTGTACCGGGAAAAAACCCTCCGGGTTTAAAAACCCTTTTAAAATAATTTACATACTTTAAATTATTCTCTTTTTCAAAAAACCTTTTCTTACTTTTCTCGTCTTGACCAGTTGCAAAGTATGAGATGACTAAGTTTAAAATAAAAAAAAGAAAGAAACTTTTGTGACACCTTATATGACTATATGAGGCATGGTGTTTATGATGTGTATTGAAACCTGCCAAGTGTTTTGATAATATATTACATTTTTATATTCAGAAATTCGAAATCCTTTTAAACACATTTTATGAAAAAGATAAAGGTGGTCAAGCCCCTACACGGGGGCCCAAAAGTATAAAAAATGTCCAAATCTAGGAAAATTTCTTTTTTTGGGCCCCTACAAAACCAAACAGAGCCCATACAAACCCAAAAAGCTCCCCCCTTTTTTTTTATATAGTGTTCTGATTGGGTTTTAAAGGGCCCAAAAAAGATAGTCTTTGGGTTTCCCGGGCAGTTTTCCCTACATGCCCCCCCGGGAGTCGTTATCTACCCGTTTTAAAAGAGTTGTTCATTTTTCAGAATTTTTTTTTCCACTTTTTTATAGACTAAAAACCCCAACAACCTTGGGGCTGGAATATTGGGCTTTGGGGTAAAAGATGCATTATGCAAGTAAGTTAAACCTTCGAGGGGATAACAATATGTGGGGGCCTTTAAAAACCAAAACAAGTCTAAAAACCTATATTATATGTTCCGGGGATTTGGGCCCCCCCCCTCTGTCACACTTTTTTTTGTCTCCCTATATCTAACAGGTTGCATTTAGTAACAAATTTACAACCCCATTGTGCCCCTCCCGGGGCCCCAACCCCCCAAAATTTTGGGCAAAGATATGGAATTTAAATGTCCTTTATTCTCTAAAATCAACAAATTTTTATGGGGTGGTAAGGTTTATACAGGTCTTCATTCCCCCATTGACTGGTTTCCAGAAAATATAAACATATCTGTATAGTAAAAAATTTAAATTTGGGAACCCCAAAAATAATATTTTTATTTCAAAAAAACAGTCATCCCAATTTTTTAAATTATTTCTCCCAAATTTGATTCGTAGTAATTTTCTTAACAAGGGGAAAAGAAGTCGACCCCCAAACCCCAATTTAAACCCAACCCGCCCCAACCCCCAAAAATTTCCAACTTTTGTCTGGCTGTTTTTGGGGCACCATCAGGCAGGTAAAGTTGTGCAAACCTACTGAAATTCAAAAACCAAAAAATTCCTTTTTTTGATATGGAATAAAGGTTTTTGGGTTATTTGTAAAATTTTTTGTTCAAAGGGGTATGTAGCAAAAAGGGGTAAGGGGATAAAGGGAAAAGAAGATCATGGTTTTAACCCAAAAATACTGTGCATATTTAGATGAAAATAGTGTCTAGTAAATATTGATTTTTTTTTGGTTCATTATAAAGTAAAAAAAAAAACAAAGGCTACGTCCACACGAAAAAGTACAAATACTGGACGATTCTGGTTTAAATGTGACCGAATTTTAAAATGGTTTTTTGCTTTTTTTTTTTTTTAAATGGTTTGGATTTGGTCTATTCTATCGAATAGAACAGTTTTTTAATCCGCCATGTTTTTTTTTTTTTTTTAAACAGTGGTTTTGAAATCTGACTGTCAGAAAATCTGAGCTGTGTGGACTACAACTTGGATTTTCTATTGAGGTCTATGGGGATGGTTCTACAGTCAGATTGTGATGGATTTTAAATTCGAAATTTGTGTCCAACTCCAACGGTTAAACAATGAAGTGAAGATATACCCTAACAAATTAAGTAAAATCGTATCAAGTGATATCAACCCACAACCTGAGAAGAAAGATAGGAATAGAACCAAGCTTATAACTAGCCTACAGACTTGTATCACAGATTGAGGCATGCTACAAAGTACGATATGTTGTAAATATAGTAAGAAAAAAAATATCTATTTATATCATAGCATTGATCATTGCCGGGATGATGGGTAGGCAAAGGTAGGTGACCACCTAGGGCACCATTTCACCCCGGGAAGTTAAAGGGGGTGCAAAGATGTATGCAGTGGTCTGAATTTTCTATATGCCATATTTGCTTAGGGCACCAGACTTCTTTTCTAGTTTGGAAATGTTTGCTAAGAAGGGTCTTAAATTATTACAAACTTTGGTTGATTAGTAAAAGGGCAAAATTTTTTTTTTTTTAAAAATTTAATCTACAAAGTGGTAAGGGGGACATGAGTTTGGGTTCCCTTAAGGGCTTTACTTACATCCAATATATGGTCCAGAACATTTTTAGAAAAGAAATTATTTCGATACAGTTTCATTAGCTTGATTTATCAAACTATATATATATATTTATAGTTCCTTTATCAGTATTGTTAACACAAATAATCCTTCATCATGATTTATATATATATTTATATATAATAACTATATATATACTATATATTATATATTTATATATTATATATATAGTATTCTATTATATATATATATCTTATATATATATATATTTACTATATATATTATATATATATTTTATATATATAGTTGTAAGTATATTTCTATATCAACTTAAATTGAAACTTATTACATGTTCAAAATTTATTATTCCAACATTTAATTTGTTCATTGCGCCTAAGATTTAATAGATATCAGGTCATTGCAACCCATGTACGTGGGATTGGATAGCTCTATAAGCAGTGGCACAGCTACAAGGGTCGCTACCATGGCATTTGCGACTTTACCCCTGAGCCCAAAGGCCCCCCTTTGCCATACAACTGAAATGCTGGGTCACATAGAGTCAGCAGGCAGCAATCACAGCCGCCGTCTGCATGGTGCGAGCAGCGGCTTAGGCAAAGTGGCCGATATACACTGTTCCCATACCCTTAGCCCACTGAATGCAGCGGCACAATGTAATTTGATAGTCCATTGCGCCGTGCCATTTTGATACTAGGCCCTTAAGCCTATGCCTAGGCTTGGGTCATGTAGCTAGCCGGAAACTGGCGGGACCGCGAGCGGGGCTGTGTGTTGAACATCACGCCACCCCGCTCTGATTCAAAGAGAGGTTGTTTCGGCAGGGAACAGGGGAGCATGCTGAGGTTAATTTTCTTCTATCTGCACATAATTTCCTTCTCTCTATAGAAATAATTTTTCTGCACAGCGACATCCTACTCCTCAAGAAATCTGTCACTGATAGTAGGGAACCTGTTGTTGAATAAGTAATTGGTTCTAACAACATGGTATTTGGGCGGACATATTAGCACGCCACCGCTAACAGGCTGAACGCTAATGAAGACCAGTCGACGGACCCACTTCAGAAATCTTTCACCTACTTTTCCCTGCCTTATAAGGTCCCGCTGATTAATCGGATAACTTGTGACGGTTTATTCAACTGATTTGACATTCTAATACCACTCTTTTGGAGCTCGTTCTACTTTTTGTATTAGGTTCTTACAATCTGAACTATGTTGCCTTTGATGTACCAGTCATCTTACATGATCTGTATCGGTCCTGAACTATATGAGGAGTTATGATGTGGTGTTCCAAACTAAGAAAACGATCCCAATGTTGCGGGACAGAACGTGTGGCTCGGGGTGGTCGGTCCCTCAATTATCTGCTTCTTCTAAGCCAAGTACTGGCTTGTGTCTTGCCAGTGATTGCAGTTGTTGTGGTTTGGTTTCATGCTTCATATAGCAAGGTACAGTAATGACAGTTCTTATTTCCATTTCGTTAGTTCTAGTTCCATTAGTACTTAGTATTAAGTTTCATTGTAATAATTAGAGTGAAAAAACAAGAATGAAGCATGTATTTCTAAAACTTAACATTTAATAAATGCGCACATGTGAGGAACTGGCAGGACTTCTTGGAAAGCATGGCGTCTATCTGTAGTACCTAAACCCAGTCCTGGAGCCACCACCACATGAGACTCTAGATGTATTTCTGACCAGCACAAGGTTTGGAGCAAGGGTTTGCTGTAGGTGATGGAATTGTTTTGTGGTAGGCAGTGGATCCCTATGTGCAATGTGGGATTTACTGCTTAATGTGTGGTGACACCTACTTAGGGGCGTGATGTTTCTGTATCCTGCCTAATAACCCTTTGTGGTCAGCACATAAGAAAATTATTAAGGTGTGCATGTGCATACAGTTTACCTAAGTAGCTAATTGTTCCAGCTTTGGGAACCACATTTGGTGTTTTCACAGCTTATTCATCTGGCTGTTGATGTACTAACCACCTAGTCTATCTTGGTTAACGATGATCTGATTTACCAGATATGTTATTTTAGGTAACATATTCACCTTTTTTTGATTGCAACTCCTTCTATGCCCAATCCTTTTGATGCATTTACATTCCCCTGCTTCTATTTCTTTCAGAATATTCGATTTTGTGTATCTGCTATATTCTGCTTGTTTACTTGCGAGGGATACCATACCCTTGGAGGTTTATTAGATGTACTTACTATTCTCTCTAAAAGTGACTGTGATGGTTGTGTTTTGCCATTTTCTACACCCGTTCTTCCTGTTTGTTCCTAGTGTCTGTATTGATCTCATTACTTATTATTCTATCCTCTTCCCCCTACATTTTTGGACCCCTAGAGAAGATGGGATGGCGGCATTCATATAAATCATTCGGGACTTTGCATTTCTTTTCACTTTTATAGGGTAGTGTGTGGTAGTGGACAAGTTTACCTCGACAGGGGGCCCCCTTTTTGGACAGCAAACTACTCTGTTTTAGAATTACACTCTTTATTCTCTAGTATTTTCTGTCCATTAATATTTCCATGTAAACTCAGGATACTTGTTGTTATTTCTTGGAGTGTTTTTCAAGAAATTGCATAAGATTAGAGCTCTGTTGGTTTGACAGAAAACTCTAAAGTCGACTGTAATATTCTGCCATACAGTAGTGACAGGATAGCATTGCAGTTGTAAATGGATCAAGAGGATACACTACATCTGAGTTTTAATACAGAAATAGAGATTAATATTTCATTTTGTTTTTATATTTTTACCTTAAAGAGGTTGTCTCACTACAAGGATTGCTTTTTATGTTAAAGATCTTGCAAAAACAAGTCACTTTGCAAATATTCGTCCATTAACAGTGTCCTACCTATCATAGATATCACCTCTTGTATGGGCTGAATCTGCTCTTCAGGTAGCATAGTTTACAGACTGATTTACTCTCTCATGATAGGCTGCTAGCCAACTGGTTGCTAAAGCTACAGACCTGGCTTCTTACCTGCAACCTAGTAGAAAGCCAGAAAAAAAGCCCCTGAATTCATAATGGAAACCAAGGGAAATCTGGATGAGGTATGATGAGATCAATATAGTGAGACAAACCCCTCTTTTAATCACCATTGTGATAATAAAAAAAAACGTAGTTTAAACTGCAAAAGAATGAATCTGCTCTAACTTGGATATATAACAAAATGACTGGTGTGTATTTTATCATATTAAACTTTATTAACTGCAGTATAATGTATTTCCCATAGTGCAATGTGGAGGAAACATTCCCTCATTATCCCAAGGACACCTTTACTTTCCTTTTTATCCCAAAATTATGGGCCCCACAAAACATGAACATGCAGCATTCACAATATAGCACTGTTGGGAAAAAAAGGGTATTAAGGTTCATCTATTGTTATGAGACTAATATTTCAATCTTCCTGTACTATCTATTCTATTATCTATCTTATCTATCCTATCTATCTATCTATCTAATCTATCTATCTATCTATTATTATTATATATATATATTTATATATATATATTATATATATATATATATGTACGAATAATTTATATTTATTTTATTGTAGGTAGGCACAAGGTGCGGTAGTGGCTCGGACGTTTTGCTTTTGTGTCCCGATTTCTGCTAAGATCGGTGTGAAACTAAAGCCTGTTTTTCTGGTATGGTCTGCCGGCTTAGGCACTGTACACACGTTTTTGTATTTGTTTAGTATGGCGTAATGCGGATCCGGCGTCGGGCTTTATTGGAGCAGGTCTGATCAGAGTTGGGTGGACGGGCGGGATGCTCCAAAATCCAAGGTCTGGGCTTACCAAGCCTATATAAGGAGCCAGCTAGGCCAGGTGGAAGGGGGAGTGTCACATTTCCTATATGGAAAAATGCTCAGTAGGAGTGAGCAGTGGTGACGTGAGCCAGTGCTGGGCCTTGATAAATCGTGGATTGTACGACAGAGACCGGCATACGGTATTGTGGACCTGGAAACCAAGGACTGTGATTTATGTATTGTTTGGCTGAAGAAAGCCCCTGCTGTTTATTTTCCTTGTTTGATTTTCACACTATATATTTATATATATAATATATATATGTATATATATATATACTTTAATACTACTATATACTTTTTTTTCAATTAAAAAATGCAGCTCTCTAATTTTTTATCCCAACAAACAATGGAGGTGCAGCAGAAACAGTCCATGGACCAAGAAATGTGTAGTTTCATTCACAAAATAAATTCACAGTACTCCATCAATAAGTGCAAAAACAATCTGTGCCTTTATTCACCTTGTCTTTGCAAACGTTTCGCTTCCTGCCAGTAGAGTTTTTCTCTAGGCATTTGGGATTCATGTGGCATATAAGGGGTATTTCCACTACAAACATAATAATTGAATATTCAAACACAATCAATAAAGTTTAAATCCATAAAGATGTCATAATACAAAGTGTCAAAAATCTTCACTATACCCACTCTAATAATTAGTGCAATATAATTTAATAACTCAAGTGCATAATATATTTTGTACAGTGCATGTAGCAAAAAAACATTCAATAACATATTAATTATTGAAAGTGAACACCTGTGTAATCAATAAATCAATAATTTGGAAGCAAATCTATGATTCTATAATCTATAATTGGAAGGAAACCGCTCACCATAGATACCCATTAAACAACATGCAATTGGAGTCTCAGCTATATCACTGCGAATGTCTGTGACGTAATTACCGTCACATGATGGCCAGGACACCGCAGAAAAAAATAAAATTATTTAATGCACATGCGCTGGAAACCAGCTCACACGCAATGAATGCCCATATTCTGCATTTCTATATCAGACATAAAAATTACATCACGTATGCGCTAAATCTATGCACACCAAGAATGAAAAGGCATTATCGTATATTTAAATAAGAACAGCATATTATATACTGTTACATTTCTATTACATTAGCAGTATAATCTATGCTTTGATATTTACAGATTTCCCTGAGCTTTCTTGATTTTAAATCACACTATGCTGGTACCTGTCCATTTGACTACGTATATATCATGGACGGCAATTTACTGGATGGGGGTCCATACATGTAGTCCAGTATTATGCGCCTGTCATCTCATCGGACAAATACATGATACTTGGTATTTGTTGTGGCATTGATCGCGTTGAGTTCAGAGGGTTCCAAGCCACTCTCACCCCTCACTCCCCTAACACCAACTTTATTAGTATTACCTGCTTCTTCCTTTCTATTTTCTTCTGTTTATAGTATTCATCTTACAGGGTTGACAGTGCAATTATGCTGTCATAATAGTTTGAGCGATTTTTATCGACAAAGTTGAAATGGCAAGGTCTCTTCGACTCTGACGATACACAATCTCAGTCATGCTGTGTACTATCCCCAGTAGTATACAAAAACTACCCCCCCTTGCACTCAGTATCCCCCTCGCTAGGACTTCGAACCATGTAACTCTATATCGACTCATACACCCTAGTAATTAGGTTAAAATCTGTGCAATTATCTCATTAAGGATCGGCCATTTTCGGCGCTTCCTGTATCTTTGCGCGGACCAGAAATTGAGATTTACAGATTAGAGCAGGGTGAGATGTGTCACCCCCACCCCACCTGTGATCACCCACAATGCCCCTTCTACACCCTCATCTCTACATACACCCCACATCACCCCCCACCCTTACCACTATCCTCTCCCCCGTGTCAGACGTCACTGGCCACCAATGTACTACACAACTGGGATGTGTAACATCACGTGGTTTGCGACATTGGCTGGAAAAATCACATGATCCTCGTTATTACTTAGAACAGCGTTTCCTGTACAGCCTTGAGCTGTCTCTCACAGCATATCATAGGGAAAAGGACGTCGCGCTCTGCCTGTGGCCAAACCAGACTCAGCGATAATTAGTCTATCTTGCACAGAGAAAAACCTCTACTATTAAGCTGTGATCCTATCCATTTACGTTGATTAGAGATTTGAGATTTTTTATGTAGTTAGCTAGATGAAATTTATAAAAGGAGCATCTACCGCGTGCTGTAAAATGTCACGGGGGGAGCGGCGGGGGGGGGGGGGGGGACAGGCGCGGCGCGAAAACAAGACAAGCTTATCTATCAAAGAAAACCGGGATAAAGTTCACCAACGACTTAGTTTGACATTGCACTGCATTAGCTTTATTAATTAACAGTTTGCTTTGAAATAATTTCCTGGATATTGGGCAGCTGACAACTTACTAATTGAATACACTTCAAATTTTCTCAGTAATGCAGGTCTCTTTGTTAGGTGCAAAACTCCACTTTTATTTTCAGTATATCATTCGCAGATAGGATGTTCCATTTTCATTTTACCATATTCCCACTGGTTGATATATCCACCTTGCAGATAAATTTCAATTCCAGCATTCTTGTAGTCAGCACAGGTTGGTTTGTTGCCAAAAAATAACGTGTATCATGCGCGGAAATAACAGACTACTTGTTTTTTTGATTCTTGCGCACCACAGCTTTGTTCCATTGAGCCAAGCATCCACGGTAAATCTTTTAAACAGCCCAATTCTCATAGTAACCAACAGGTGAATTTGTCAAGGTGCAAAAAAATTTACCGTGTATTTTTCGAAATACATAAAAAAGATACATGTTTTTTGGACTTTTGCGCACACCCAAGCTTTGTGTTCATTGACGCGAGCAATCCACGTATAAATCTTAATACAGCAATCATTTAGTCCACACAGAGGGTGAAATTAAAGGTTGCAAAAAAATAACGATGTGCTATTATACAAAAAATTTTAATACAGAGACGTGTTTTATTGTAACTTTGCGCACCCACCTTTGTTTCACTTGACCGCAGCATCCACGTAAATCTTTAAAACAGCAATTCTATAGTCAACAACAGGTGAATTGAAAGGTGCAAAAACTACCGGTATTATACGAAAACATTAACTAGATACGTGTTTTTAGGACTTTTCGCGGCACCCAGATTTGTTCCATGGACGCAGCATCTCAGTTAAATCTTAAAACAGAACATTCTATAGTCACCAAGCGTGAATTCGAAAGGTGCAAAACAATACCGTGTATTATACGAAAATACTAGAACAGATAAGTGTTTTTTGACTTTTGTCGGCATCCAGCTTTGTTACATTGACGCAGCATACAGTAATCTTAAAAAGCAATTCTCATACTAGTACACTCCACACGTGAATTGAAAGGTGCAAATAATACCGTGTATTATACGGGAAATAACTTAACGTTACATGTTTTTTTGACTTTTGCGCACCCAGCTTTGTTCATTGAAGCAGCACTCCAAGTTAAATCTTAAAAACAGCAATTTCATAGTCTCCACTGCAGTGAATTGAAAGGTGCAAAATAAAAAAATACCGTGTATTATCCCCGAATATCATAACAGATAACGTGTGTTTTTTGAATTTTGCGCAACCTGCTATTGTTCATTGACGCAGCATCCACGTAAATCTTAAAACAGCAATTCTATAGTCACCCTGGTGAATTGAAAGGTGCAAATAATACCGTAGCATGTGTATTATATGAAAAATAACAGATAAGAGTTTTCTTGACTTTTGAGCTCCCAGCTTTTGTTCATTGAACCGCAGCACTCACGTTAAATTATTTAAACACAGCAATTCTATAGTCACCACAAGGTGAATTGAATGGTGCAAATACATATACGTGTATTTATTACGATAAAACATTATTAACAGCATAACGTGCTCTTTTTGGACCCTTTTGCGCACCCAGCTTTGTTCATTGAGCAGCATCCACGTAAATTTTAAAAAACTGCCATTTCTTTAGTCCCACACAGACAGTGAATTGATTAAGGTGAAACTATTAATTCCGTGTATTATTCGAATATCATAACAGTTACGGTGTTTTTTGACTTTTGCGCACCCAGCTTTGTTCTTTGTCACGCAAAAATGGCATTCACGCTATAATCCTTACCATATATGCTATTCTATTGTCATACCTAACCCACGTGAATTGTAAAGGTGCAAAAGATTTTCCGTGTCTGTATTATAAGATATACTGTATCTGTTACATGTTTTTTTGAATTTTTGCGCACCCAGCTTGTTCGTGTCGCAGGCATCCATGTAAATCTATATTAAATACAGCAATTCTATAGTCTCACAGGTGAATGAAAGGTGCAAAAAATACGTTGTATTAGTACGAAAACCTACATAACAGAATTACGTGTTTTTGACTTTTGCGCACCCCAGCTTTGATCTATGTGTTAGCCGATCCAAGTTAAAATCTTAAACACAGCATAATTCTTTAGTCTCCACCAGGTTATCTGAAAGGTGCAAAAAATACCGTTGCTGTATTATGTGATAACATATACAGAGACGTTTGTTTTTTTGACTTTTGCGCACCAATGCTTTGTTCATTGACGCAGCATCCACGTGAATCATTAAAAACCTGCCAATTTCTATTGTCACACTCACAGCCAGTGAATTGAAAGGTGGCAAAAAATTACTCGAGTGCATTATACGAAAACATAACAGTAGATACTGTTTTTTGCCTTTTTATGCCAGTCCTGATTTGCTTGTTAGGACACCTTGCAGTTAATTTGAATCCAGCAATTTTTGTTTTAATTAGAGGGATTGAGGAATAGCTGTGGATTCTTGAGTTTTTAATAAGAAGACTTTCCACCATACTATTCATACCTTATCAAAATCTTTCATATTTCTGAACCATGGAGCGAAATGCAGGTGGTAAGCGAGCAAAGAGGGACGTTAGCACATGGAGGTAGAAGGTACGTGAGGAACGGTGCGCCTTCACCAGTGCTAGGCGACAACACGCATGCCACGCGGATCGTTCCAGTTGCCAGGACCGCTCTCAGGCCTTGTACATCGTGGGTCAGGGGCCTGTTGAATCTAAGGAACGAAACATCGTCGCCAAATCTGTCCTCTCAGTGGGTTAAATACTCCCTGGCCATCTAGCAGTCTTACATTTCCTCGTCCTCCTAGTCACAGGCCACAAATGTCGTCATCAGCATCCGTCCCAACATGAAGCAGCCCAATTGTCAACTCGTGTACCCACCTATGTGTGATAATCCATTGTCTGAAGATCCTCTTTGATACAAAATGCAGTTGGGGGTTCAGAGGCATGTTTTAAAAGATCTAAGAGGCTATGTTTTAGTCTGCTCTGCACGACCAGTTACTGATGCCATCAGAGGGAGGTGAAGGAAGCCGGTCATCAAGGCAAACCAAAAAAATCACCGGGCGCGGATCGGCACGCCTTGCAGTTGCCCCCTTGCTTTGTAGCCCCGCAGCCAGCTAATTATGGATGCAGAAAGTTCAGGACGACTAAGTCACCTGTGCTGATGATGATGATGATGATGGTGAAGACATTGCGGATCATCATTGGTCTTTTTCGCATGATTTGGCTTGCCGAGCGCCATCTTCATCAGTTGGAGGAGGAGGTGCGAAAGTCGATGGGCTAGTGTTCAATTCGGGTCCCGCCACAAAAAAGGGAAGAGGACGGTCGACAGAGAAGTCCCAGCTGATATGATTCCGCCAGCCACTGTCAGCGGGCAAACCCCGTCCACGCTTATCACCGTCATAAAAAGGTCCTCTCAAGCCTGGGCCTTCATTTGAGGCAAGCCATCTGATTCAATCCACAGCACGATGTCATATATGCCGCCTTTGCCGTAAACGCATAAGTAGGGCAAGAACCTCTAAGTGGTTAACCACCAACAAAATGTCTAGTCACATGGAGCGAACATGCATGAGTTGAAATGGAACGCCGCGCCAATTATCTTGGGCCAAAAAAAAGGCCAGACCGACGCCGGGCCTCAAACCATGTCACACCCTCTGTCTCCGACCTCTCCTCTCCGCACCACACGCATTCCTTTTTTTCCAGCTGCCCATTCTCTCAGAGTCACTGATCAGGGATCAGCCCTCCGCTTCAGCCTCCACCGTCGCCGAGTACCACCAGCTCCCCACCAGAGACCCATCCTACCCCTTCCCTTCGCCAGTTTGACGGACCATGCACTCCGGCCCTTTACAGCCAGCACAGGGTCTAGCAGCAGCATTATGTCTTCCAGGTTTGGGCAGCCAAAGAAGAAACACTTTAACCCTAACCATCCCAAAGGCCAAAAGCCGAATGTCGGCATTGCCAGGCTTTTGCCTTGGAAATGTTGCCCTTTACGTTCTGGTGGACAAGATGGGGTTCCCGCCACGTCTTGGCCCTCGCTTGCCCCCAATACCAGATGCCGGAGCAGGCATTTTCTTTGCCTTTTAAAGCAGCTCCTTTGCCCTGGCCAGCACACGTTTGTCATCTTAAAATATGTCAAGCACGCGTTGTCTGCATCAGTGTCCGGAAAAAGTCCATCTCTCCACCGACACTTGGAATAGTATAGCAAAACGGCCAAGGCCCTATATCCTGTGACAGCTCACTGGGTGAGCTGGCCAGTGGTGTCTCTGGCGAGGTTGACGGTGGCTCTAAGGCTCGGGCGCACGCTCTTCAAACCGCAGGGATGTTGCAGGGGCTGTTTTCCCCAAGGGTCTTGGTCCCCCACGGCACTCACGTGCCCAGGAGTCACCATAGGCCTGTTGAAATTATCTGGCCTTGGTGGATAGTCCAAAATCAAAGGTCAGGAGCTGTGGACGGCACTTACTCCGCAACCGAGGGCCACCCAGAAGCGCTGGATGGGCTGTCAGAACCTTGTGACCAGGCAACGGTGAGTGTGCGTTAATAACGGGCGAAATCTGCTGGCCTGCCCTTTAAGATCGGTAGGCTGGAGGCACATCCCTTGCCTGGCACATGTCAGAAACCTTGTCGTCCAGAAATTTCTAACAAAGTGCTACTCGGGTTCTGGAATGCTGCTGAATGAAGGCTCAAGGTCTCTGACCTGTTCGCACCTTCTCGCCGTTTGCGCAACCCTGCTTCGTCCACTGGCTGCGTTGCCGAGCGTCAGCTCGGCCTCACCCCGTCATCCCGTTTCTCATTGTTGTCGTCGGCAATCCGCTGGTATCTTGCCACTCCACATGACTACCAGCGATTAGTGGGAGCAGCGGCAATGCCATTACGCAGTACGAAAGTGAACACTTGGCCCCCTGACCAAGCAGCGGTGCGCGGACCTCGGGGTGTTGAGACACCGAGAGTGGATGGCAGCGTGAAAAAGAAGCTCTGACATCCTTGGCCAGTTTGGCCGAGTAAGCCACCAAAATGTCAGTGCGGACGACTGCCCTTGGTCAAGCATGACCATTGTGGTGATCTTAGTTCTGCGTAACGATCGTTGGACACTCTGAAACATCAGGCTCCGCCAGCGACGGAGGAGGGAGACGCGACACTGATGCTGACACGGTGCCTTTCTCTCCGTCAAAATCCCACAAGGCACCCGACTGTGACCACGGTTTACCAATTTTTGCCGTCTTCAGTCTAGGCACGTAGGTTCAGGGGTCAGAGGCCTTAGTGCAGGCCGGCACAATCAGCTCCTAAGGGTGCATAATACTGGGCATATGTCAGGGGATGGGAGCTGGTTGAAGCTGTGCCAGAGGGAAGGGGTGAGGAGGAGGAGGAGGAAGAGAGGAGGAGGAGGTTTCACTAGACACCGTCGCGTCACCCTGCCTTGGAAAGAAGGGGTTGGCGTTGAATTTGAGGCAGCATGAGGAAAGATGAGTTTGCTCAGTGCCCCCTCTAACTCGTGGCTTGGGAACTCAAGGCTCATCTCTCACATGAGTGTGGACTGCTCCATTTCCTCCAACATGATCCTCGCATTAAGGCCTAACTAAAATGAATAAACAGTTACTGGGTGGCCACCCTCTGGATCCACGGGTACAAAACAAAACTCTGGCACTTTCCTTCCACCCACCAAATAGAGAGTAAACATGCTGGAAACATGGAGACTCGCTGATTGTTTAAATCGGAGACAAAATCTCTGTTGTGCTCTGCGTCCACGTTCTTCAAATGTCTCGGTTGGAACAAACGACAGCGACGGTGACGATAGCAGTCAGTAGTGTGCCAAGTAGCCGTTTGCGGCATGCAGCAAGGCAGACACAGGAAAGGGGTTGGCAGAGCATACATGGGGTGACCTCTGGCAATCCTTTTATTTCACCAACCTCACCAACGCATGCAAATGCAGGCCACTAGATAAACACCCAGAGACCAGCTTAAAGATCATGCCGTGCATTGCACTATCTGGCGTCCCTCAACACCGATGTTTTTTGTATGTGTTCCGACCCCAAATAGACTTATTGGGGTATCCAAAATGGATCATGAATGGCCCCCGAGCTGGCTCGCCACACGCATTAGAGGTGTTGTCTGCCACAGCAGCCAGCGTCATATCTGAGCGGACCATTCAGCACACCGACGGAGGTCTTTACAGACAAACGCACTCACGGCTTTCCACCAGATTATGTGGATCGTTTTTGACTCTCTTCATAAGTTGAATCAGGCATGGATCTCTGATGATGTTGCTGGCCCCCAATTATGCACGAGGTCATCAATTAGTTGCCTGGGTTACTTCACTACATTCCTCTCCATACAGAAATGGTCCTCTTGGAAAATAACTTATTTTTAAAAATGATTCATTTTTACTGCAATTTTTATTCTCAATTCCCAAAAACAGTTCATTTTGCTGGTTTTGACTGTGAGGAGGACTAAAAGACACCAAGGTTTCATGACCAAAACCATATTCCATTCTTACTCACCTTTCGTTCTTTAGGAATTTTTCCACATTGTCAATGGGGTTTTTGGCGGCATGTTGCCTCACAAATTTTTATCAGTGGCCTGAGAAGCTATTTTATAAATTTTTTGAGGTCTCATGTTGCTGTTGAGATACTAGCAATAATCATGTTCCTTTGGAAAAGAATATGTGGCTTCTATTCTCTAAGTAGGACATTTCTCCTTCACAATTTTTAACAGTGGCTCGGTGAGAAGAAGTCAATTTTTATAATTTTTTCAGGGTCATGCTGCTATTGAAATTCGAGCACATATCTTGTTACAGGTCCTATATCTATAAACAAATTTTGTTTCCTAATTGACTGTGTTCTTCTACCAATTGTCAAAAGTGGCTCATGGGTCTTGTTTTGAATTTTTGGGGGAATTTTTGCTGTGACAGATGCAAGCTATATAGACAGGTTCATATTCTTATTAAAATGTTGTTTATAACAGACATTTGTTCTTCACAAATTGTCCAAAGTTGGCTCTAGGTCTTGCCTCTTGCACACTTTTTGGAGGCATTTTGCTGTGACATTGAAGCTCCTATAATACAGGTCTATTGCTAAATAAATTTGTTCTATACAGGACATTGTTCTTCACAATGGTCAAGAGTGGCTCAAAGGGTGATGGCTGCATGTCAGTCAAACAGGATTAGCGTTCTTGGACCACTGTTAATGGTCACATTATTGCAATAATGACTTGTCTTTTGCCAAGATCTCTTAAACTTAGCTATCAATCCCTTCTCATTGAAGACAACCCATTTAATACAATTAAAAAAGAGAAACAAAGACTGGTGCGGACTGCCCGCGATTCCATTGATTTTAATAATCTGCTGTTTGCTAGAATTAAAATTGTACTAAAAAAACTTGCATGTACACAATAGCTGTTTAAATATATTCCTCTGAATTGTTAACAAGGGACGTGGTACAGGAAAACTTCTGACCAGATGGTAGGTTATTCAGAGGACATGGAGTTTGGAGCACGGACAGAGAAACAAAGTTACAGAGAAAATTTCCTCCTGCTCGTTGAGTAAAATGACGAAAAACAAATTGCCACAGAATTAATTAAAGGGCACATGGGAGTATAACAGGGGCCTAGAAGAGCGTTAACCCACCATTTTATTTCCAAGTGATGCCAAGCTCAATTGGTCCACACTCATACGGAGGGGCAAGCGCCTACCCTGGTTTTGGACTGTGTACTGGAGGAAAGGCAGGAGTTCTACTCACTTCACGCTTCCGCACTCTGCGCTGTCAGCAGACAGTTTTCGTCATTTTTGCTGCGTCATCAGGGCATTTTTACCCTGGGGTTAAATAGATGACGGGACCGGCACTGCTACCACCCACGGGCTCATCACCGCACCACTACTGCTGTAACTCCGGCCCCTGGGTCAGTGTGGCCCAGGACAGGTTATTGTCAATGTCCCATTGATGAAAACTAATATTGGTGGTTGGAAAGACGCCTTTTTTTTCCGGCACTTTTATATCTGGGGGGTTATGAGGGTTTGGGGCTCATGACATGTGGCCCAGGACAGGTATATGTCTATGTCCAGTTTGTTCAACTAAAATGGTGGTGAACAGACTCACTTTTTCCGGGCTACCTTTTAAATATTGGGGGTCTTGCAGGGTTTGGGCTCATGTTGCGTTCCAGGGTACAGGGATTTTCAATGTTCCAGTTCAAGTAAAGATGATGTTTCAAATCTCCCTACTGCCTTTCAGTCAACTTTTTAATTTGTGGGGTGATGCAGGTATAAGGGTCCTTGCTGTCGATGGTACAAGACAGGGATAGTGGAATGGTGTGTGGTTTTTTTTCTGTGGCTTTTATAACCTAAGTGTGTTGCCTAAGATGTAGACGTATCCAATTTGATGTTGTGGGATGTTAATTCCAGCTTCTCAGACCCTGTTGGTGTTGTAAAGAAATTGGCAAGTAAAGGTGTTGTTGCTCTCCCATAGACTTATAATGGTACAATCGCTCAATAATCGAATGCTCTCTATCGAAAAACCTTATCGATGGTGGAGACTATCGACTATCGCCCGATGTCGATAGCCAACGTAATCGCTCAACACTAGTCATTAATAATAGCATTATCCAGTAAGAAGCTTGATACAGTCTCATGGGAGGAGATATCATACAAATAGTGTAATTTGTTAGAAGAGATTTTGGGGTTGATTATCCACTTTGGCAATGCCGACTTCGTGATGGAAGGGTTCACTTCGAGAATAAGAGATCACAAAGTATCCTACTTTGGACCACCACTCTCATTATATTTAATGAGGAAACATTGTTATCTTGTATTTCTGTCTTGAAAGGACACAACTGCTTACGTCTTCATTGTATTTCTTTTGAGAGTAATGAGAAACACGATAGAATGGGATATCTTTGGTTTTCTAATTAATCCTTATGTCTCATTTACAGTTTAACTGGAGATCACCGACCCCCTGGAATACAATGATATTCTCAAAGTTCATTGAGGAGATGACTTATCATCTGAACTGAAGATCAATCTATCGACTATTTTTTACTTTCTCTTACTTTAGCAAATGGTAGTTACTAATTAGAGACATACCGTATGGAGATTAATGAACAAATTCTACTCATACTCCGGCTTCGTTTGAAAACAAATATTCTAATAAAGTTTCTTATTTCATGTTCTGTAATATTATGCTTCATACTCATTACACATTTTTTTCATCTATAATTTTTTTTAAACTATTTTATTCATACAGCAATGTTGTATTCCACAACATTGTACACATTGGTCCCTGTCCCCATTGGGACTCACTGTCTAATTTCTTAAATAGCCTATCAGTCTGTTATTGGAGTTTGGGGAAAAACTGAGTACACTGAGAAAAACCTATGTTAACACACACAGAACATACAAACCCCTTTCAGATCCTGTCTTTGGTGAGATTTGAACCCCTGAGCCCAGTGCTGTAAGGGAACAGTCCTAGCCACTGAGCCGCCATGTTTCCTGTATTTTGATGGCAGAAATAATTAGGAAGCCTTATGTTGTAGATTGTAAGCCCTCGCGGGTAGGGTCCTCTCTCCCTCTGTCGTGCCAAGTGTCAATTAGCACTGTACTCGTGTCACGTATGTAATGTATGTATACCCCCTCGAATGTACAGCGCCCTGGAATCAATGGCGCTTTAAAATACAATAATAATTAATAATACATGTTATCCCACATAGTGCCCTACAAGTGATGTTGATGAAGGAATTAATTTAGTCACTTGGCCTAAGGCACATTAGATCTTATGTGGTGTTCCTTACAGTCAACTTCTGCTTGCACTTAAAGGGGTATTCCCGTTTCACTGATTAACTTTAACCCTATAGGCAAAGGTAAATAAAGACTATTACAAAATACATTGCTGATTTGATTTTTCTTCTCTTGAGAGTAAGAGCAGATCTTATCTCCTGCTTCTGTACACAAGCCTACCTAGTTACCAGTCACCTCTTTCTTCTCTATTAGGGCTTGTTCACACGGAGTATACACTCCATGTGAACAAGCCCTTAGACTGTAGCAATGGTTGGGGTGATGACCTCACTCCCTACTGTTTATTATCTACAAGGTAAAGCTTGTTTTTGGATCCATTATCTAGATGTATTCAAGTCTCTCACATAGATACAGAGGATCCATAGGCAGCATCCAGGGTGACATCTGATATGCAGAATTAACTATCCCTCTTAGCTTACTCTATACTCACCCTTAGCGGGGCTGACGCCCTGAAAATGACATCCTCACAGACTTGTCCTAGTAAATCTCAAGGACTTTCCCTATGTACAAAATAATAAATAATATATATCAACATGTGTCAATGCAGTAAAAAAGCATATTGCTGCAAAAGACAAAAGGTGCAGCATAAATCCGATAAACACAGAGTACGACATAGAAATAGGGCCACAGGTATAAAAACTGTCTAGGTCTAAGATTTTCTTTGTTGCCCATAGTAACCAATCAGAGCCCATAGCAACCAATCATAGCTCACATAACCATCAGAGCCCCAATAGCATAACCAATCCTGAACTCCATAGAACCTAATCAGGCCATCATAGCAATCAGAGCCCATAGCAACCAATCAGAACCCATAGCAACTAATCAGAGCCCAAAGCAACCAATCAGAGCCAATAGTAAGCAATCAGAGCTCACAACAAACAATCAGAGCTCATAGAGACCAAGTCAGGCTCCATTGCAAACCTATCAAGACGCTCTAGCAACCAGTCAGGTCCCATAGCAACCAATTAGAACTGATAGCATCCAATCAGAGCTCATAACAACAATCAAATCACATTGCAAAACTAATCAGAGCCATAGTAAACAAATCGAGCTCATCAGGTCAAACAAATCAGAGTCTTTGAAATAGTCAGAGAACATGCAACACCAATCATGAGCTCATAACATCCTGACAGAAGCCCATAGCAACAATAGAGCTCTTGCAAACCAATAAGAGCCAATAGTGTATCAATCATGAGTTCATAGAACCAATCAGAACCCATTAGCAACTAATCAGCGCCCATAGCAACCCAATTCAGAGCCAAATAGGCAACCAAATCAGATGCTCATTAACAACCATCAGAGCATCTATAGAAGCCAGTCAGAGAAGGTTTTAGATGAAGTGCTTGATGAGGTCTTGAAGCTCTCCATTGATTCCAATGGGGATATTCAGTGTTGAAAATGCTTCAAGAATTGATAAGATGCTTCTTTTTCAGCAGCCAAAGCAACGACCAAAAAAGTGCGGAAAACGCACAGAAAAACCATGTCATGTGTTAACTACAAGACTCTATATAAAAGGATAACAATCTGAAATGAAATGGCAGGCATTTTTTAGGTGCTATGGAAGGAAGCGGTTTTGGATGCGGGATCCACTTCCTAAGCAGCACTGAAAACAGCTTTCAAATCAGCTGTGTGAACAGACCCTTAGACCATGGCACTTTTCTTAAATGTGGCCCTAAATGTCCATTACATAGAGCATGTGATTGGTTGCTATTTCACCCATTGTGTTTACTAAATTTATAGTGTTTGGCTGCCCACTCATCATAGCCAGAACCTGGTGTACTGACCGTGCCCTCCCTGGAATGCACCAATATTCTTCCTCCTCCTATCTCAGGGGTTGACACCATTTCTACCAAACTATTCTGGCCTGGTTTACATGGATAAAGCAGAGTGTGTGGTGTTTGTGGCTTGGTGGCAGTGTTGTTTGACACATGGCTCTTCAAAGCATTCTGGACATTATTTAGAATCTCTAAAGGTTCTTAAGAATTTTTGTAGGAAAAAAAACCAAGAGAGTAGCTGTAGTCTCGTGTGGACCATGTTTACTCAACTTTAGGTACATGCTTTATGTACTGGACATTTAGGGCCTCGCATAGCAAAACTGTATAGGTGTTATACTTTCTCTGTTGCCCATAACAACCAATCAGAGCTCCCCTTTCAATTTCTCGGAGCACTATATGAAATGAAACGGGAGCTCTGATTGGTTGTTATTGTCATGGTTGGAGATAGTGGGATCTGTGGGGGACCACCGCAAGCGATTGGTGTAAGCCAGACAGGAGAGCGGAATCTAAGTAGGTACCAGTTTTCAACAGAGCCGCTCGCCAAAGCGGGATTGGATACTTTGAAGGCGGGAGTCTACCAGGTCGCTACCCTTTATATTGACTTGCTTGCGGGAGGCAGCGATGGTGTAGGTCGGTACTACAAAAATCGTCAGGCAGGCTCGTAGTCGGCGGACAGGCAGAAGGTCCAGGACAGGCCAGCAAGATTCGTGATCGATGAACAGAAGGCAAATGGTACGGTACACTGTAATCAGAACATGGCTTGGAACGCTTTCTCTATAGGCTATAGGAACTAAAGATTCGGACAAGACTCAGGCAACATTGCATGGCCCTTAAATAAGGGCATCGACCGGCAATATCCAATTACCGGTAGACTGGCACCTTTACATTTCACAGAGCTGGCCGCGCGCACCCTAGGGTGCAGCAGACGGCGCGTGCTGGGGGGACTGGGAGCTGCCAGCAGGAGCGCGGGCCTTAGTAAGTTGGCAGGGGCCAGCACAGCAGGTGTGAGCGTTGCACCCCACCCGACCTGAGGGGCGGCGGTTTTTCCGCTCGTGCAGGGGACCAGGGTGTTGCCTGCGACCGGGACGGGGGTTGCTGTCCACCCGGTGGACAGTAACCCCCCCATCTGTCTTTGGGCATCCCCGCTTTATGCCTGATAGGAACTTCTGAATGATGTTACGGTCTAGAATATTGTCTCCTCTGGATAGTATGTACCCCAGGACCTCTATTCGGGCCCAAACACCTTCCAGTAAATGAGAAAAAACGCATTCCCTCTGACAGTTCCTTCATATTCTAGATCTACTCTTACCGTAAAAGACATCGGTGGCATCGTGCCTCATGGAGTGGGAGAGCAAGTACCCGAGAGAAATGATTTTTAGGATTTGCACCGGTTCCAGAATGAGAGCCATGGAAGGAGTTTGGGACCCGCTAGTGGGAGGAAGGCGGAGCTTGTTGCCACTGGAGTTTATGCGCTTTAAGCACTACGAACGGGAGCTACAGGAACCGGGGACCCAGTTATAGCTGGGAACCTTGAATACGTATATATTTAGCCGACAAAACCACTACCTTGTCACCAGGAGAGAGATCGGCGGGGGTCTTCGCTTTTTGTCCTGATTGCGACCTTGCTTGGTTACGATCGGAAGCTGGAGTAGCTAGAGAATGGCTTGCAGTGTTGCGTTCTGCTTCCAGATAGCTGTCAGGTCACTGGATCAGATCCTCCACGGCCAGGGACCTCAGAAGGTACAGAAAGGGGGAGGGGTGGGCGGGGGTTATGTTCCCGTAGGACAAAAAAGAAAGGGAGTCGGCTCCAGCACACTCCGGTCCAAGGGTTAATAGGAAAACTCAGCACCAGCGAACAAAACCTAGACCAATCTCCGGCGCGCGGAAACAAGTGGCGTAGGTAGCAGCCTAGGGTTCTGGTTTAACTCTCTACCACCTGCACCATTAAACTGGGGGGTGGCGTCGGTATTAGGGCGAAGAAAAGTACAGTTTCACTTGTAGCTGGTTACAGAGGGCAGAAGCGCCAGGATCTGGAGACAAATTGGACACCCCCGGTCACGACACTATTGGCTGAGGGAAGCCCATGCAGCCGGAAAAATATGTAGCAAAAATAGACTGCAAGGCGAGAGGGCTGAGGGTAGACCCGGCAGAGGAATAAAGTGAGCCATTTTTCGGAGAAATGGCTGTAACCACCCAGCATCACGGTGTTACACGAGGAGAGGAAGGAGATCTGTGATAAAATCCATGGCCATACATGGGGTCCAAGGACAGTGGGTATCGGTTTGTGGACGGAGCAGACCTGCCGGCTTTGTGAGACGGAGGGGACTTGAATCCGGGCACAGGAAGCAGCAGGAATCCACGACCACGAACAATCCTGGACTTGACACGGCCACCCGTAAAATCGAGTGAGAGATCGAGAGAGCAAGCTCCCAGCACTCCTGGTGCACCGTCCATACGGGAGCAATGACCCCATGATATGTATTTTCTTCCAAAGAGCTGGGCGAACGTTTATGTTCTTGCCGGGCAGGAATGTTGTTGTAGGCTACAGGCAGCGGCAGAAGATGAGCGTTCTGGAGCGGATAATGTGCCGTGGTGAGTGGGACCTTCGTCCCCAGTACATTCCGAAGCACGGGAGAGGGGAGAGCGTCGGCTGGACATTTCGTTCCGCCAGGGCGAAAATGAATGAGGAAAATTAAATCGGAAAGAAGAGGGACCTACGAGCCTGGCGATGGATTTAAGCGGTTTGAGCCGTCTGGGTATAACCAGGTTTGTATGGTTGGTATAGATGCTGACTGGGTGACTGAGCCCCTCCCAAGAGTCGCCATTCCTCCAGGGCCTGCTTGATGGCACATGTAACTCCCGGGTCGACCGATTTTAGTAATTCCTTTATGCAGAGGAAAAACTTTTAGAGAAATTAAAAGGCAAGTGATGGGTCTTGCCTTTGGGCCCTTCACGGAGAGTACTAGCCCCCGGCCACAACCGAGGAGGCATCGACCTCGGAGGAGAAATGGTTTTCTGTATCTGGCAGGCGAGAGCACAGGCGCAGAGGCGAAAGGCAGACTATTACTTGGTGAAGGCTTCCTTCTGGCGATGGTGGCCAGAGCTTTGGATTGGCAGTTCTTCTTGAATCAATGCCACTACTAGGGAGATACAGCGAGAGAAATGTGGTATAATTTGCATTGTAAATAGTTGGCGAACCCCAGGAAATCTTCTATATGGTCAGAGACCCAGGGGAGCCGGCACTGTGGACGGCAGACCAGACACGTTAGCGGGGTCATCCATGCTAGCCTCTGTCGGAAATTGATGTAGCCGAGAAAATGGTAGGCTAATGTGATGGAACAGACACCTTCTCGAGCTTAGCTTAGCATAGAGGCGTTGGCCCTTAGTCGTCTGAGGACTTGTAGTACATGAACTCCTGATGGGAGTCAAGGTCGGGTTGAGAACACAGAAATATCATCCAGGTTGACAACTCGCAACGTGCTACAGGACAGGGCTCCCGGAATTCTGTCATGACAAATTCTTGAAAGACGGCTGGGGCATTGCAGAGGTCAAAGGGCATGAACAGCTACTCGAAGTGTCCTGTCGCGGGTGGTTGAAGGCGGTTCTTCCATTCATTCGCCCTCTAGTATCCGTATGAGGTTATAAAGCCCCCTCGCAGGTCCAGTTTAGTAAAAATCTTGGCACTCGTAGCGGTCAAAATAGCTCCGTGATCAGGGTACAGAGGATTGCGGTTCTTTACCGTGATCTTGTTGAGCCCTCGATAGTCTATGCAAGGATGTAGGGTACCACTCCTTCTTAGCCACGAAAAAGAACCCGGGCCCCAGCTGGAGAGGAGGACTTGCGATTGAACCCCTTCTGGAGATTATACTCCTTGATTATTAGGTAGAACATAGCCAAGGTCTTCAGGTACGACAAGGGCGTAATACCCTTGCCCGTGGAGAGACGTCCCGGGCAATTAAGATCAATAGGACAGTCATATGGGTGATGGGGCGGCAATTGTTCAGCTTGATTCTCGGAGAAGGAACGTCTGCAAAAGCTTGTACGGTGCGGGAAAGGGCCGCCAGAGGCTATAGACGGCACTGGAGAAGCGTGCGGTGGTGCACCAAACAGTGAGACTGACACTCAGAACCCCAACTCAAGCACACCTTCGCCCATTGCCGTTGAGCACCGGAGCTTGGCACTGCGCAAGGGAGCCCCAGGAGAATGGACGAGGATGAACGGGGTGGTGAGCACGTAAAACGCAAGTCTCTCCTTGTGCAGCGGCCCCTACATTGTAGGCCAGAGGTCTCACAGATGCGGAATGATTGGATCCCTGTGAATCTTTTCCACTGACAGAGGAGATGTAGTAGGGGCTTCTCCAGGTGAATCACAGGGAGTATATGCTGGGACCTCCAGGGCAGCGTCAAGAAATTTCCTGCCGACCCAGAGTCCAGGAACGAGGCACATTGTGAAAAACTAGGACACCTGACCAGTGAATGCTCGACGATCACCGGGCATGATTCAGGCGAGGAGTGGCCATGACTCTCACTAGGGACGCCTTCCCAGTTACCCCCCTAGGTGCGCCCGGTTCCAGAAACGGCTGAGGACGCTATGGGCAGGATCTGTGGAAATGGTTCTGAACGCCCCAAACCCCCTCCCAGTACTGACAAAAGGTTTCTCACTCATCGGTCTTACACTGGTTAGCTCCGGCGCACGACAGGTGGGCTCCAATCCACTTCCATGGCCTCTCAGGCAGCAGGCGGAGGAGAGGGCAACTGTGGCGGCCTTTGGAATACTGGAGCCAGACGAGGGAGGAGACGACGGGGTCTCAGTCTGTTCTCTTCGTTCTTGCCGGAGCTCTTCCTGGCGTTCGAGAAAGACAATGGTATGTCAATCCGAGTGCCAGGGATGATAAAGTCACTCAGAAGACGGAGGAGGTCACGGGCAGACAGGGCATCCTTGTTGCGGCTGGAGAGGCCCTTCTTGAAGGTGGCCAGTCAACCGCACCCGCTTCTTCCACTGATAATTCGAAAGCCAAGTGTGGAAAGGTACGAATAATCGGCCTACAGATGAGTCCCCTTGGCGCAGATTTAACAGGCAGGCGGGTGTCTAGACAGAAGAAGCACGGGCAGGTTCTCGATAAAACTCACTCCTGAAACTCGGTGAGGAATGTAGCAAGGTTGCGCCTGTGATCCGGGTCGGTCCACTGTCCCAGAGGGGGGGCTAGCCCAGGCTGGGCCTTTTCCCGGAAAGAAGACTGAGCACGAACGTCACCTTGACCGTTCGGTAGGGAATTGGTTGCCCAGTAATTCGATATGCAGGGAGCATTGGTGGGATATAAAGCCACCTGCATGCCTTGGACCGTCCCATCAGAAACTTGGACGGCCATAGGACAGACAGGAGCCTAGGACTGCGGTCTGGAGCGGAAACCGGAGGAGCAGCGGGGGAGACCAATTGGGAGCGGGTTGTTGCTGATTGACTGAGCGGCCAGGAACTGCTGCATATTGGTAGTGCCGCTCAGCAGGAACCACGGGTGTGCCTGCGACCCGGGACGGGGGTCGCAGGTCCACCCGTGACAGTTATGAGCTCTTACTGGTTGTTATGAGCTTTGATTGGTTGCTATGGGCAACAAAGAAAGTCTTAGAAATAGACAGTTTTCATACATGTTCCATATACAGTACAGTAAAAAACATATAGAGGAAACTCCCATGGTTATTAACGAGCCCCTGAATTATTGTAGGAGTATTATAACTTACAGACAAAGTCGCGTTACTATTGTCTAATGTAGATAGCCTGGGTATCAAAAAGGATCAGCATAAACCGGCCTGATGTTAAAATGCTGTCTACAAAGAAATCAGCATGTTCAACAGATAAAAGAGTGAACCTACTTGTGATGTTCGTGGAAGTGTCTACACAAAGAAAACAGTAACCAAAGAACAATCGACATACACAAAAATATTTGTACAAACTCATGAGATATCCTCACTGCCCTATGCCACCAAGATTCCATACATTAGCCACTTCACTGCCCTAGACCACCAAGATTCCATACATTAACAACCTCACTGTCCCAGACCACCAAGATTCCAAACATAAAGCACCTCACTGCCCTAGACCACCAAAATTCCATATTTAACCCCCTCACTGCCCTAGACCACCAAAGATCCTTAAATTAACCCTCACTGCTGTAGACCACAGCGTGTACAGCATTAAAAATTCCACTGCTTTCCATCAGGAATCTTTATAGTAACCCCTTCACTATTCCAATGCTTACTGAGGGGAGGCTATAGGGTTACTGTATAGACACTAAATGTAGTCTCTTTAAAACTATGTTTCAGCTATTTCACTGCTGTAAATGCTCTATTTGACAGACACATAACCATGGTATACCAAGGGCCACATGCATGAAAACTGTCTAGTTGTAAAACCTTATTTGTTGCCCACAGCAACCAATCAGAGCTTTCATTTCATTTTATATAGTGCTCTGAGAAAATGAAAGGGGAGCTCTAATTGGTTGCTACAAAGAAACTCTGAAGCTATGTCTACACTGCATCGGACAAAAAACTGCCTGAAAGCGGCCAAAAGACGAGCAGAGAAAAGACAAGCTGTGTAGACAGTGGCTCGTCTTTCCTATTGCCGCCTATGGGGCCGCAGGAACGATCGTATCTTCGGCGCTTTTAAAAAACGAAAAGCGCCGAAGATAGGATTGTTTTCCTGTGCAGTGTAGACATAGCCTAACACATACAGGTTTGATACGTGAGGCCCTAAGGGTGACATGTATAAATGGGACTGTGTCAGAATTCTGGCATCTTGTCAGCCCGAACACTAGTGCAATCCCGTTCATTATAGTTTTAACTTGCCCGCACACTAATATCAGGCGCATTACAGGGTGCTAGCGGCACTTTATAATGTGTCTGATTTAGGGTCGCGTGCTGCAGACATGTTGCACTACAAAAGTACAAAGCTATAGATTTATAGCTTCAGTATGACATTTCCAGGGGCATTACTGCTGGAACAGGTAGACCACTTCCAAAGTGATCTACCTGAGCCAGAATTGTTTTTTCTGCGCTAGAGTGCGCCTGATTTATGACCCGCAGTAGACCGGGTACATAGATTCAGGTGCATTCTATACTATTATATATTCTTATGCACAGCAAAATTGGCATCTAAGCGCCATAAATCATACATGTCGCCCTAAATGTCCAGTACATAAGGCATGCACAAGCCTGTACCTAAAACTGAGCAAATGGTCCACAAGAGATGACAGCTGATCTATCTCAGTTGTTTTCCTACAAAATTCTAAATTCATTATTAGGAAATACTAAATAATGTCCAGAACGCTGTGAAGAGCCATGCTCCAAACAACACTGCCACCAAGCCTCAAACACTATGCGCTCTGTCCTACCCATGTGAATCAGGCCACAATAATTTGGTATAAAGGTACCAACTCCTGAGGTAGGAGAAGGAAGAATGTTGGTGCATTCTAAGGAGGAGAAGGAAATTATGCCAGGATTTGGCTATGATTACTGGGCAGCTAAACACTATTAATTAAGTAAACATAATGGGGGAAATAGCAACCAATCACAGCGCAGTTTTAATTTCTTGTGCTCATTAAAAAACATAACTGTACTGTAGTACAGGCGGTTTATCTTTTAGATAGTTATTATAAATCTGTTGTGTTGCCAAGTTACTGAGCACCAGTGCACCACACGTCCCACTCTACACCTCTCCTTCGCAATGAGAAAGCATCTAAAAGAACCTGGAGGTGGTTGCTAATGACAACAGATAGTTGTGAGGAATGCAACGAGCAACATAAGCTAGATACGTCCTTACAGCAGCACTGCCAGCAGTAGCAACATCACCATCCACAAGGGCAAGGGAGTGCTCAACATTTTATATATCAGCTAAACCCGCCGTGGGGGAGTGGAATTCTTCTGAAATACAAACCTGGTTCATATCGATAAAGGTCATGCAGAGTCCATGGACAGGTAGCTATATCTGCCTGTAGATACATTGTACACCCTTTCCAATAACATAGTACAGCAAAGCAGGTAAGCACCTCTAGGGCAGGTTGTGCAAGATCCAGCCAACAGTTCCACCATGGTCATCGCTTTTGATGAAGTAGGTTATATTCAGCCCTGTGATGCCAAAGTTATCAACCATCATGTGAGTGTTTTCCTATAAAATATATGGCTGCTGCATAATAGTGTAATATTTAAATTTGTCTCCTAGACATCCCCTATTTCTTGTGGTGGTGCTACCAGTGCTGCAGCAGCAGATGCACCCCTGATGCTACAAGGGAATGCTCTAGACAAGCAGCTTGAAAGTATTTTCTCATAAGGGAGCTCTTTCTTTCTGCTGCTTGGATAAGTTGTGGTGTTTTAGACTTACAGTGGGGATCAACTTGACTAGCAGCCTAGTGATCATCAAAGACTGTAATATAACTTATGTGAGGATCTACCAGTAAACACATCAACTCGAAAGTACTCATGTGCTTTGAAGTATGTAGGCACTCAGTCTTCTCTGAGTAAGGCCACACACAAATATCATCTAGTTGCTCCCACCATGCTTGGACAATGGCTGGGGTCTGTGATGGGTGCCAAGTCCTTTGCATAACCCCTTCCCGTTTCTCTGCACCTACACTACCTCCGTTTCTTCCTCCATCCTTCTCTTCCTCCATCATTTTCCCAATAATACAGATATCTAACAAATAGGACACCTCCCTTTATTATTCAAAGAACTCCTCCCCACTGCCTTGGATAGCAGTGGCGAGCTGGCACGGAGGTTGGAACAATAGTAGCCCTTCTTCCTATTCTTCCTGTGACATCACGTCATGGTCCATGAATCCCAACAACATATATTGTAGCAGACTGGTAATAGGGATGATGTCACTGATAACTGCCTGATAGAGATTAGTGAGCAGTAAAAAGTTCTAGTTCGATTAGAACCTCGAACTTTAGTGTGTTCGTTCTGGTTTCTATTCGAACTCGAACTGGAACCTCATTAAAGTCAATGGGACAAGATGTTCTGGTTAGTTTTTATACCTATACAGGTGAGAAGATGCTGGAATTACTATCCATAACAGTAAACTGGAGATGTGGAACAACTTAGTGAAGAAATGTTGGCTCTAAGAATGACAGAAAATAATTGAGAGGCTAAAATACTTCAATCCTTTCAATGGCTAACTGAACAGATGAGGACAACTTGCAAGCAGGGGCGTATCTATAGGAGGTGCAGTAATAGCAGCTACTATGGGGCCCTGCATTCTAAGGGGCATTCTAAGGGGGCCCAAAAGCCTATTTGACACATAGGAGACTTGGAGACGGTGTGCTATACAATTACTGGATCACCAAAACTGCAAAAATGGAACTCTTAGGCACTGAGTATGATTTAGCAAATCCAAGCACTCTGTATAATATATATCCATGTACATGAGAGTTAGGCATTATGTGAGCCAGAAAATGTCGCCAATTAACAGCTTCTGGGTGTGGGAAAGATGCAGCCAGCAATACCAAATTCCCTAACTACTTATGTCTATGGAGAGGAAAATGCTATCTAACTCAGAGCAGAATGTACAGTACAGATAGTGAGCTGAAAATAGCATTCACAAGGCAATACAGTGAAATATATCTAACATGGTCATTTTAGCAGTCAATGAGAGCCCTACATCTCAGCAATGACGTTTTTGACACTTCTCTGTGCTCTGCACTGATTGGATGTCTGCTAAGAGTACAAAAAGGTGATTGGGTGGTCGCCAAAAGTGCAGAAAGCCGCTGAAAACGAAACTGAAAATGGCGCGTCAATCTAAAACTTTACTCCATCGAACAGTAAAATGTTTGGTTTGAGATCTAAAAATTCGAGAAGTTCTAATAGAACTCATCTTTCTAGAACGGTTCGATCAGCACTATTGCCTGATCACAACTATTTTTGTTGCTTCCTCAAAGGGCACTAAAATGGAACACACTCTGTCAGCCTGGGCCAATAGAGCTCTCTGTAGTTTTTGGTCTGTGTAGCTGTGCTTGTCTAAACTGAACTTCTGCACCTTATGGCACCATTTTACTTTTGCAGTGATATGCAGTTTGTGGCCTTTGGAAGGTCTTGGGATTGCTTTTGACTCAGTAGAGCAGGTTGAAGAGCAGGAGGTAAAGCAAGTACCACGTTATGATATAACTTGATGCTTGATGTCCTTTCTCCATTACACTTACCCAGTGTACAGCTGTGGTACACTACTTTTCAACAACAGGTTCCCTACTAGGCGTGATTGATGTCTGCTGTGTTGTGTGCTGTGGAAAATTATAGCTATGTAAAGGGATTATCTAATAGAAGAAAATTCATTTAAAATGGAGCCAGGTGTGAAGAAAAAAAGAAAAAAACAAGTTAAACAGCCAAAGTGTCTGTCCACTCTTGCCCCCATCTCCCAAAAAAGTGAGGTGAACAGAAAAAAATGCAATTGTGCCTTTTTCTTTGGAATTGGTTTTTGTTGGGGTTCATACAAGGGCCAAATAATATCGCCACATTATCACGAAAGCATTTTAAAATTGGGGAAAATCCCAAGAAATTTGTACTAAGACTAGGTTAGCATTATTATCGAAAAAGTTAAAACGCACAGTTTTTTTGTTATCAAATTTTTAGATCATGCAAAAAATAGGTTTAAAATCTGTGCATCATCTTTTAAAAGATCGCCCCAAATTTTCGGCGCTCTGTCTTTTTTGGCGCCAGCAAAACACTTCAGAAAAGAGGTGAATGTTGGCGACGTCATAAAGGGGATGTGAAATGGTTGGAGGGGTTTGGAAAAATCACATGACCTGTTTTACATAACACCCTTCCTTTTTCAGCCCAGTGTTTCTCAGGTTCAGAGCGTAGGACGTGCCTCTGCTTTTTCCCAAAACAGCTCACGAATTAATTTTTTTCTTACAGAGAAAGCTTACTTTTAGCTGTGATCTTTAAAACTTAGTTGATTAGAGTTGGGAAATTTTTATGTAGTTGGGTAGGAAAAATTTTAAAGCAGATCACCGCTGTAAAGCCCCGGGGGGGAGGGGGGGGGGGGCCCCTGTGGGCGAAACACAGAAAAACTTTAAAGAAAACTGGATAAAGTTCACCAAGACTTGGTGACTTTGCACTGCAAAGCTTATTTTTTAAACATTTTTTTTATTGAATATTTCCTGGTATTGGACAGCCTGAACTTTTATTAGGATACCATTTTTTTCTATAAGCAGGTCTCTTTGTAGGTGCAAAACCCCCTTTTAATTTATCAGTATAATTTCAGATGGGTGTTCATTTTAAATTTTGCCCATTCCACCTTTGTTGATAATCCCTTTGCATTTAAAATTTAAAAGAATCCAAAATTTTTGTAGTCAGAAAGGGTTTGAAGGGCCAAAAAAACCTTTTTTATCCAAACATTAAAAATACGTGTTTTTTCACTTTGGCGCACTCAGTTTTTTCTTTGGGGCCCTTGGCACCCTTAATTTGGAAATGCAAAAAAAAAAAGGAAAAATTTGGGGGGGGGAAAAAAAAAAAAAAATTTTTATTACCCAATACATTTCGATACGTTTTTTTCATTTGGCGCGGGCCTTTTTTGATAGATTATTTGCAGTTAAATTTGAATACAGCAATTTGTTTTGATTTGAGGATTTTAAATAGCTTGGATTTGCCATCTTTTAATAAGAATTTCCAAAAAATGTCCATACCTTAAAATTTTTTATATTTCTGAACAGGAGGAAAATTTAGTGGTAAGTGAGCAAAGAGGGGAGTAGGGCAGGAGGTAGAGGTACGAGAGAATTTCTCCTTCCCTGCTGGTGACAAACCCCAGCCCCGGTCGCATTGCAGGACTGTTAGGCCCCGTCCCCGCGGGGGAGGCCCGGAATCTCAGAAAACAGGCGCCAATCGCCTTATGGTTAAAGCACCATAGCAAAAAAGTCCACACCACCTCTTGTCTGTTCAGGGAAAAGCCGTAGCACACGCTCGTTTGAAAATCTCAGGAAGCTCCGTGGGTGGCGGCAAAAATAAGGAAAAAAGGTTGCACGCGAGCCCCACAAGGAAGAGTGCAGGGGCAAACCCCCAATGCTTTTGAATAAATAAAGAGTACTTTTTTTGTAGAAATATAGTAAAACACACGCTAGTAACAAGGCACCTGTAAAGAATACGCTTTCGAGCTGTTACAGCTCTTTTCACAGTCTGGGATTATACAAAATCTTACTTAAAAAAAATTAAAACCAATCACAGTGCAGCCTTTTTAAAAACGTGAATAATCAGACGAATGCCTGGGGGGGGACCAAGCTAGAGGGGAGCCGGGCCCTTAATTAAAAGTAAACCCCCTTTCATGGGGGAAAAATAACAACACTATAGATAAGTTTGATCGGTTTTTATAATTTTTGACCCCTGGGAAATTTACCAAATTTAGGGTCCAGTGCCCCTACCTCAACCTCTTGAGCCAATCCCCCCCGTAGGGGAAAAAACCCCCATTTCAATGCAAACCCC
>JAODAL010039202.1:0-38259 GCA_025379985.1 Phyllomedusa bahiana
CGGAAATTTCACTTTGCACCAGCCTATCAGACATTTGCCAGATGGAACATTTGACCCTGAGAACAACAAACGCCCTGAGGTCTGAAAGCACCAAGTCTGGCACATTTACACTTAATACCCAATGTACTGTAATACCTATGTACTTTAATATCTTTAAGTAGACATGATCAGCAGAGTCCAATTTTTAAACAGCTGTTGAAGTAAAAAGAACGAAGAAATATGTTTTCCTGTTAAAACTGTTTGTAGTGAATATATAGTGAGTGATAAAACACTGAAAAACAGATTTGTCATACATTGGTTGTAATATAATGAAGTCAAAATGAAAGGTGGACAGTGCATACAGTGCTCAAATGATACCATACACTAGACTTAAAAAAAGTCTGTTTTTCAGTTTTTTTTTTTAAATAGAAATAAAGTAAGTTTGAAGTAAGTTTGTAGTTATGTTTAGTGATGAGTAATTGTGTCAACTATCGTTATCGATTCGATAGTCGATATCAGCAATTATCATGACGATATCCGATAGTCGATAATAGATTATCGCCGATGACCATTAAAGTCTATGGGAGAAGAACAACACCTTCATTCTTACACCCAAACGGGGTGGAGAGGCTGGAATTAACATCTATAACAGGAAACTGGATACATGCTACATCTTAAGACAATTAGGCAACAAGTGTCACAGAAAAAAAGGCACAGACTATTCACTATCCCTGTCCTGTACTACAGCATGACCCTCAAACCTGCATGACCCACAAATTAAAAAGTGCCAGAAGGCATATTATTTGAACCATCATTTTAGTTGAACTGGACATTGACTATACCTGTCCTGACCCAGCATGACCCCCAAACCTGCATGACCCACAGATTAAAAAGTGCCAGAAAAAGGAGTCTTTGAACCACCATTTTAGTTGACCTGGACATTGACTATACCTGTCCTGGACCGCAGTATGGCCATTAAACCTGTCTGACCCACAGATTAAAAAGTGCTGGAAAAAGGAATCTTTGAACCACCATTTTAGTTGAACAGGACATTGCACTAAGCCTGTCGGGGCCCGAGCTTGACCCAAACCTGTCTGCCCCACAGATTAAAAAGTGCCAGAAAAAGGGCTTTAAACCCACCATTTTAGTTGAACGGGGAATTGCCATCCCTGTCCTGGCCCGCAGTAGACCCTTAAACCCTTCATAAAACCAAGATTAAAAGTGCCTGAAAAAGGGTCTGTAAAAACACCATTTTAGTTGAACTGGCTTTGACTATACCTGTTGGACCGCAGCATGCCCTTTAAAAATGTCTGACCCACAGATTAAAAGTGCCGGAAAAAGGAGTCTTTGAACCACTATTTTAGTTGAACTAGACATGGGCAGCAGAGGAACGCTTGGTCTTGGAAGTGGCAGAGGAGGCGGAGACACAGGGTGTGACAGTGGTTGGAAGCCCGGGACCAGTGTGGCCTTTTTTCGCCAAGTGTTCCCTCTATTTCAACTCATGCATTTGCTGCATGTGACTAGACATGTTGGTGGTGGTTAAACACCTAAGATTCTTCCCTCTACGGATACGTTTACAGCAAAGGCGGCATATGACATCGCTGGGTGAATCAGAGGCTTGCTCAAAAAAGGCCCAGCCTTGAGAGGTCCTGGACCTTTTCGACGGCGTTAAGCGCGGAGCGGTGTTTCCGCTGATCGTGGCTGGCGGAATAATCTTAGCGGACTTGTGTGACCGCCCTCTCCCTTTTTGAGGCGGGAGCCATACTGACACTACCCCATCATCTTCCTCCTTATCCAGTGATGAAGTGCTCGCAAGCAAATTCAGCTGAAAAGACCACGTTGGATCCGCAATGTCGTCATCATCATCAACACAGGTGACTTCCTCGTCCTGACATTCTGCATCCTGCAGCTGCGGGCTTCAAGCAACAGGCACTGCAAGGCGTTGCCGACCGCCTAGGATTTTTGCCGATTGACCGGTTTCCTTCTACTCCTCTGATGGCATCAGTAACTGGGCGTCAGAGCAGACTAAATCATCCTCTTTGGCCTCTTGATCTTTTAACATGCCTTCTGACCCCAACCGCATTTTATCATCAAAGAGGTGTTCAGAAAATGGATTATCCACAGTAGTGGGTACACGAGTTGACATTTGGGCTGCCTTTGCTTCATGTTGGACGGATGCTGACGATGATGATGATGACATTTGTGGCCGTGACTGGGAGGACGAGGAGGTAAGACTGCTCGATGCAAGTTACATTAACCACTGAAGAACAGATTGGCGATGCTATTCGTTACTGAGATTCACAGGGCACCGACCTGATGGTCCTGCAACCGACGATCCACTGGCTTGCGTGTTGTCGGCAGCACTGGAAGGAGCACTTTCTCTCGTACCTCTACCTCCATGTTCTACACCCCTCTTTGCTCGTTTACCATCTGCATTTCGCTCCATGTTCAGAAAGATAAAAATTTAAAAAGGTATGGAAGAGTTTTTGACAGTCTCTTATTGAAAGACGGCAAATCACAGCTATTCTTAAATCCCTCTAATTTCCAACAGCCAACTAGGATTAGAAACAGAATTGTTTCTATCAAATATCTGTGAAATGCGGTCTGGTGGAAGAACCGTAACACAAAATCAACAGTGTTCTTCCTTCAGTCCCTGAGATTTACAACTGCCCAGTAGGACTAGCAATTGATAGTTTTCAACAAACTATCATACAAATGCACGATTAGCGCCAAACTGAGACACACTGAGTGAAATAGAAGTATTAAAAAATTATATGGATTAATATGACAGCCTTTACACTACTGACTACAAGCAAAATTTACTAGGAAATTTGTAGAACACAATATGCGTACAACTGAATTTTTTGCGCCAAACAGATGCACAAACTCAAATAAGAGTATTTAAATAATATCTGGATTAATATGGCAGCCTTCATGTAACAGGTGGCACCCGTGTCCCCTCTCTGGGCGCCCGGCGGTGACGGGTGGCGCCGCTGACCGTCCCATCCACTTACCTGACCACGTTCCTGTCCTACGCTCTCCCCCTGCTGGCCGGAATGCGCACACGCGCCCCCGAGTGCGCGGGCTCGTTCTTCTGAATTTAAAGGGACAGCGCACCGGTGATTGGATAATTGCCGGGCGCTGACCCTATATAATGTATGGGTCCACGTCACTTCCCTGCTGGATCTTTGTTGCCTCCTTGCCCTAGAGAAAGCGTTATCTTTGTTCTTGTCTCTGCCGTGTTCCTGACCCTTGCCTATGTTTCTCGACTCTGAACCTTGCTGCCTGCCCTGACCCTCTTGCTACCTCTACTGACCACCTGTCCTCGACTACGTCTACGCCTCATGATTCTGTACTACGCTGCACCTCGGCTGCCACCGCAGGCAAGTCACATCAGGGGTAGCAACCTGGTAGACCCCTGCCGCGGGCAATCAGGCTCGGGTGAATACCGGGCCCTACTTAACGCGCTCTCTGGCAGGGGTTTTACCCCCAAATCGCCTTGTGGGGGCCCCAGAGGACCCACTATCCCAAACCGTTACAGAAAGATCCGACATGGACCCCCGCCAAGGTCCCCCCTGCCAAGCATCGCGGTCCCCAGGACTATTGTTGCCCAACAATCGCAAAAAAATCGCACAACAAAACAGCAATTGGGCCAGCTCCCCGCAAAAAGCTTTCCAGCCCCTTTTCACCCGAGAAACCAGTCTCCCCCTCCGTCTGTGGCCCCGTCTCCCCCCTGCCCCTTTGTCCACCGTGGGACCCAAGCTTCGGTTTCCCTTTTGCCCCCCCAATTTTTGGAGGGGGCCCCCAAGGGTTTTGTAGGGGTTTTTTTCCCAGGGGCTTTTGCACGGGGAACTGTGGGAAGATCTTTTCCCCCTTGGGAGATTTTCAAAGGGGGGCCTTTCGGGGTGGGGGTCGGGCTTTTGGGAAGGCTTTGGCTTTGGCGCCCCCCCCCCCCTCCCTCGGGACAGGAATGACCCTTGGACCGAAAATCTGCAGCCCTTCCTCAACAATTTCCGCACCGTCTTGGGGGGAACCCGGCACGTGTTTTCCCCCTGCAAAAAACCGCACTCTTGACCCTTTGGGACAGGGAAACCCTTTTCCGTGGGAAATTATGCGGTTTAAATTTCTTTACCCTGGCTTCGGGGGCCTAATTGAATGCCCGGCGCTCTTTGCGCCATTTTAAAAAAGGGTCTGTTAAAGCGGGGGTAAGAGGGTTTTTGGGGTAGCAAAAAGACCTTCCGTCCCCCCTGAGGGGAAAATTTAAATCCACCTGGCACCCGATCGATTAAGGTTTCGCTAAAGGGCCGGAAAGCTCTGCCAAGAGGAGACTCTGGGCTTCGTAAACTCCGGTTTTTTCCAGGGGTTCCCCCATTTCTGCCTCCTCAAGCCTCCGAATGGGGAAAACCCCAAATCCCAGGTGGAGGGGGCCCCACTTATGGGAAAACCAAGAGCGGGCCCCCGCCGTGGGGCGGGAGAACTTATCTCTACTGCTCCAGCTGGGATCATTTCAGCAGAAAGCTGTCCGAAACGCCCCCAGCGTTGGGGAAATTTTTCCGTACCTAGGGGCCATGGGAGAGGCGCCCTAGGTCCTGACTTTCCCTCTCCACTTTTTAATGATCCATTTGGGGGTTTAAAATTGGGTTTGGGGGGGCCCTATCTTTCCCGGGGATTTCTGCCTACCTGGACTCCGGGCCCCACCCGGGGAACCACAACCTGCCCCTGGGTTCCCCCGTTACCGCTTCCCAGTAGTCTTCTGGAAAACCCTCGGGTTTAAATTTCTTCGGCCCCAGGGGGGAGCTCCTTAGAAAACCCCTCCAGTACAAAACCCCCGGCCGGTGCCCCTCCGTGTAGGGGCTTCTAAAGGAGAAGATCTCTTTCCCCATGTCCTGCCTCGTGCTTCCTTTGGCGATATTTTTTTGCGGCTTCCCGGGGCCGCAACGTCACCCCCCAAACCCGCTCAAAGGAAAACAGGAAAGGCCCCTGCTTTGGGGGCCCGGGAATGCCAAAACCCTTTTTGGGAAACCCTCTCCGGGTTTTGCCAAACCATTTTCCCCCGCAGTCCCCGCCAAGCCGCTGAAAGGCCGGCCAGGGGGAGTACCAAAATTTTGGAAAAGAAAATTCTCTGAGAAGGGCTAGACGTGCCGCCCAAAATGGGCCCTTTAAGGGACTGCCCCAATTGACCTCCTCCTGGGACCAGCCCCCCCGGGGGAAAGGGGGTCAAACCCCGGGGTTTTTTGGCCGGTGATCGGCATGTCCCCCCTATATACAAAAAAACTTGCAGAAAGGATTTATTCCCCAAATCCTTTTCCCTTCCGTCGGAGCCAGGTTTTTTCTTCGTGCAAAAAAAAGGGGGTTCCCCTTTCCGTCCTGTTTTGATTAAGGGGGGCTAAAAAAAATTTTCAAAAGTAAAAAAATTGTTCCCCTTTCCCCCCACTGATCCCCTGGAGTTTTTTGATCGCCCCCAGGGGGGCTAAGGGGTTTTTCCCCAAAATTTGGACCGCGAGGAGCCTAAAACCCCTCATCAAATTCTGAGAAGGGGGACTAGTGGAAAACAGCCTTTGAAACCCGGGGGGGGAAACTTTTTGAAAAATCTCGTGAGGCCCTTTGGGGCAACGCAAAACCCCACCCTTTGTTCCAGGAATTCGTCAATGTTTGTCTTCGGGGAAATCTACGTACTCCCTGGCCCACAGTGTATTGGATGACATCCGATTTTCTCTCTCGTTTTCCTTCAGACCCACCCGGCCCACAAGTGGGGGCCAGGTTCTAAAGACGCCCTGCGCAACAACCGACTGTACCCAAGCCGGGGGAAATGTTTATTCCACCAGACCAGTTTTCCCTTTTTCCCTTTTGGGTATTTTATTCTCGGCTAAGGGTTCGCAGATGGCCCGGGAAAACTCTCGGGGGGTTCTGCAAGGGCCCCCGTCTTGTGGGCCTTTTTGGGAGTACAGCGCTTTCGGGGGGTTCACCAATTTTCCCAAAAATTTTTTTCCCCATTTTTCTCCCCTTTGGGTGGCCCCCATTGGGGGCCCTCACCAGGAAGAAACCGAATCCGAGATTTTTGGCCCCCGGGAGGCGGGAAAAGGGCTTTTATCGAACTAAAGACTGCCTTTTCCTCGGCCCTTTGTTTTGGCCCGGGCCCAAAGTTTGGAAAAAGCCTTTCTCTTTGGAGGGGATGCCTCCTCCGGGGGGGGCGGGGGCCAGCCCCTCCCCACAAAAAAGTCCCAAAGTCAAGACCCCTCACATGCGGGTTCTTCCCCAAGACTTTTTCGCCGGCGGAGCGGGATTATGCCTTGGGGATGGGGAAAGCTTGGCCATCAAATTCCCTTGGAAGATGGCGCCCATCTGCGGGAAGGGGGTCTCACTAGAGATGGGCAAATTTGTTCAAACAAAGGGGAAAATTCGTTAAAATTTTTCAGGAAAACGTGGGTTTTCTAAATGAAGTAGGTTTGGGGGGGATTCGCGGAAACGAAGCTTGCTTTTGATTGATAAAAGGGGCCTGCGAGCAAAAGGCTTTAAACTGGGGCAAAAACTCTGGGGGGGGGAAAGAAAGGCGTACCCTAATGACATGGCAAATAAACCCCAATCGGGAGCCCGGGGGAAATTTTCTTGACATCCCCCGGGCAACTTTATAAAGGGTCCGGGTGGACCGGGCAGCTCATACCGCTCTCACTGTACTGGGGTAGGGAAGCTTGCTCCTGTTTCCCGCTGCTGCGGGCTTATGATATCTCAACAAAAGGGAACTCATTTTTAAATACAGCGATTTTTGGGGGGTTGTCACATTGTCTCAGAGACTGCTACTTTTTAATTTTTTCTAATTTGATTTTGTGGGGAAGGGGAAAATAAAGGGTCCATTTGTGGGCCAATGCAGCTGCATATACATTTTAATGCTATCTGCTCAGTTCTTCACAAAATTGAAAAACCAAGGGTTATCTAAGCTTTTTCCTGTTGTATTCCCGTTTAAAAAAACAGCGTTTTTTTCAAACCAAATACCCCTTAATTTTTGGTTGCTTTTTCCTTTTTTGCAATTTAGAACCCCCGGGGGTTTAAATTTTGCATTGTTTTTGCTGTTGTGGGGGGCACTAAAAGAAAAAATCTTTTTCACCCTCCAAAAAGAAATTTTTCCTGTAGCATAAAATTTATAAACCCGAAATTTAAATTTCAAGTTTTTTTCTGTTTTTGTTTCCTTAAAAATACCCGCCATTTTAAAAACGCTACCAAAAACTTGGGTAATTGTTTTGGGAGTACTTTTTTTTTGCGCCCAATTTTCATCCAAAAGGGGTTAAATAAAATATTTTTTCTGCAGTTGAAACCCTTTGTAAAAGAAAAAGTTCTTTTTTACCCCCAAAAAAGAAATTTTGCCCGTACATTAAATTTATAACCGATGGTTAATTTCAAAGTTTTTCTGTTGTTGTTGGTTTTTGTTTAAAAAAACATTTTCCGTTTTTTTATGCTACAAAACGGTAATTGTTGGGCAGCATATTTTTTTTTGCGCAATTTTCATCCAAAAGGGTTAAATAAGTATTTTTTTGGGAGTTGTATTCATTTAAAAAAAAGTTCCTTTTTTACCCCGCCAAAGAAAAAAATTTTGGCTTTTTCATAATTCATATCTAAAGGGTTAAATTTCAAAATTTTTTGTTTTTGTGTTTTTGTAAAAAAACCGCCGTTTTAACATGTACAAAGGGGTTTAAAAATTGGCAGCATATTTCTTTTTGTGCAATTTAAAAAACCAAGGGGTTTAAATAAGGATTTTTTCTGCAGTTGATTCATTTTTAAAAAACGTTCCTTTTCAAACCCCCAAAGGAAAAATTTTGGGCTGTACATAATTTTAAATTCTGAAGGTTTTTTTTACAAGTTTTTCTGTTTTTTGTTTTTCCGGTTTTAAAAAACAATTTCCGTTTTAAAAAACGGAAAAAAGCTGGTAATTTGTTTGGGAATATTTTTTTTTCACAATTTAATCCAAGGGTTTCTGAAATTTTTCTTAGTAAAAAAAACATTCTTTTTCAATGCCAAAAAGAAAAATTTTACCCTAGCATTTAAATTTATAACCGAGGGGTTTAATTTTCAAAAGGGTTTTTTTGTTTTTGTGTTTTCCCTTTTAAAAAAAAACGCCGTTTAAAAAAGCTACAAAAAGGGAATTGTTGGCCCGGGATATTTTTTTTTGTGCCCAATTTTCATTTTCCCCCAAAGGGTTTTCTAAGTATTTTTCTGCAGTTTTTTTTTATTAAAAAAAAAATGTTTCCCTTTTTACCGCCAAAAAAGAAAATTTTTGGGTGGGAGCATAATTTTATATCCCAAGGGTTAAAAATACAATTTTTTCTTTGTTGTTTTTCCCTAAAATCGCCGCCTTTTTTAAAACGCAAAAAAGTGGTAATTGTTGGCGCATATTTTTTTGCGCAATTTACCCTCCAAAAGGTTAAAATAAGTTTTTTTTTCTGCAAATTCTACTTTTGTAAAAGAAAAAAATTTTTTTTAATCCAAAAAAAAAATTTTAACCCCCTGCATAAATTTATAAACCCAGGGTAAAATTTCAAATTTTTCTGTTTTTTGTGTTCCCTTTAAAAAAGATTCTGTTTGAACATTTCTACAAAAACTGGTAAAAAATTTTTGGGAGCATATTTTTTTTTGCACAATTTTTCAAACCAAGGGTTAACTAAAATATTTTTTTTTTGCCGTTGTATTCATTAAAATTAAAATTTCCCTTTTTTCCCCCCAAAAAAAGAAATTTTGGCTTTTAGCATAATTCATAAACCCAAAGGGTTTAAATTTCAAGTTTTTTCTGTTTTTTGTGTTTCCCTTTTAAAATTTCACGCCTTTTTTAAAACGCTACAAAAATGGTAAATTTTTGGCGCATATTTCTTTTGCACAATTTAAAAACCAAAGGGGTTTAAATAAGTATTTTTTCCTGCAGTTGATCAAAAAAAGAAACGTTCCCCTTTTAAACCCCCAAAAAAGAAATTTTTTGGGTGTAAACCCAAAAACAATCCGAATGTTAATTACAATTTTTCTGTTGTTGAGTTCCGTAAAAACACACCCGGGTTTTTAAAACGCTTTCAAAAAGGTAATTGTTGGCAGCATATTTCTTTTTCACAATTTAAAACCAAGGGTTAACTAATATTTTTCTGCGTTGTACTCAATAAAAGAAACGTTCTTTTTCAAACCCCCAAAGAAGAAAACTCTGTAGGGATTTAAAAATTTATATCCGGGAAAGGTTTTAAAAAAAACCGGTTTTTAATTTTTTTAATTTGTAAAAACCCGGGGGTTTTTAAATGGCACATAAAGTAAAATTTTTTTCCCGGCCAATTTTGTGGAGCGCCCCTTTATTTTCCAAAGGGGTTTCCCCAAACCCTTTTTTGTGGGTTTTAATTTTGGGGGTCAAAAACAGGGTGTGTATTTATCAAATAAAAGATATCTTTTAAATTAAACCCGAGGGGCTGGGACATTTTAGAAAAACAGTATGTCGACAGAGAGGGGCCCGGTCTTCACAAGGGGAGTGGCGTGGGACAAACATTCCGGGGGGAGGCAAAAAGGTCACAGGGACAGGGAAGGGGGGCCCTTGCAAACAGGGGTCACTGGGTTTTGGGGCCCCAACGTCTGGTATTCTGGGGCCCTGTGTTTTTCAGGGAACCCAATGGTTTTTTTTATTGGTTGAAATAGGTCAAACCACTTCCTCCTAATGACATCTTACAAAAAACCCCAAACCCAAAAGTTGGTTTGGGGAAAGTCAGCACAACCCTTAGGGGTTTGGGATGGGCCCGGGAGCGGGTCAGGGCCCCATTTACCTGTCCCAAACCCCCCAAACCCGGGCCCCCCCGTTCCCTCAGCCCCAAAATCTACTAAAGTGGTCTGGGCTCAGCGCCACTATACAGTGAGGTGAACAATTTGAGTAGGGCAGTCCCGGGAGCTTCTTGGCAAACGAAGAAAAGGGGCCAAAACCCCTTTCTTCTTGCAGTATTGTGTGGGGGAGGGCATGGGGGGTTTTTTGGCGAGCGGTAAGCCTTGCCCTACCAAGAACTTTGAAAGGGGGACCGCAAATGCAAACAAAAAACTCATGAATTAAAAAACTTTGGGGGTTTTAATTTAGGTTTTTGCATTACACCCGTTTTTTCAAATGCAGCGTTGGGAAGTGAAATGAAGGGGACCAATTTTTTAAGGAATTGTTTTAGGTGCTATTTTTTATTCTGTGCCATTGTTTATGGGGGAAATTTAAATAAAAAACTGGGAAAGGGAAACAAAAAAAAAAGAAACAAAAGCAAATGCCCGCAAAAAATTTGGCCCCCTTGGGTTTTAAAAAGGGGAGGCCCCTCCCCCGTTTAAAAGGGGGAAAAAAGGGGAAAGGGCCCCCCCCTGTCAAAGGTGGAAAAGAGGGGGGGCCCCCCCCTGTTAAAAAGGGGGAAAAAAGGGGGGGCCCTCCCCTGTTTTTAAAGGGGAAAAAAAAGGGGGGCCCTCCCCCGTTAAAGGTGGAAAAAGGGGAGCCCTCCCCCGTTTTTAAAGGGGGGGAAAAAGGGGAGGCCCCCCAATTTTTTTAAAAGGGGGAAAAAAAAGGGGGGCCCCCCCCCCTTTTTAAAGGTTTGGAAAAAAAGGGGGGGCCCCCCCTTTAAAGTGGGAAAAAAAAAGGGAGGCCCTCCCCTGTTTTAAAGGGGGGGAAAAGGGGAGTCCCCCCCATTTTAAAGGGGGGAAAAAAAGGGGAGATCCTCCCCCGTTAAAAGTGGAAAAAAAAGGGAGGGTCTTTCCCGTTAAAGGGGGGAAAAAGGGGGGGGCCCCCCCCCGTTACCTGTTTTAATAATTTCCCCCGTTAAAAAATTTTTTAATTTCCCGTTCATCAAAAATTCCCCCCTTCAATAATTTCCCCCGTTTAAAAATTTAATTTCCCGTTCATCAAAATTTCCCCCCGTTCAAAATTTCGCCCTGTTAATATATTTATTTTCCCGTTATCAGTTCCTGTTTCTCCCGTGGAAAACCCCTTTTTTCTGCTAAATTAAACCCGACCTTGAATCTCCCCCCCGTGCCCCCGACCTGTTGGGCCTGACCTTTGACTACGAGCCGCCTTTAACCCATTCTATACCCACCATTTCCTTGGGGTGCCACCGCAAGCAAGGTTTCCCGTCAGGGGTAAGGGCCTGGAAAACTCCCCCGCAGCAAGTCCATCCCGGGTTTGCGGCGGGGGTCTGGGAAAAAAACCGGGGCCCCCACTTAGATCCCCCTCCCTGGGTGGGTATTTGGGGATCGCTTGGGGGTGGTCCCGTGTTCCACTAAACCCGGGTTTCCCTGGGGCCAACATGAAGAGTTTGGGAAAGAAAGTTTAAATTTATCCCGTTGGTTCCCGGCGACTGCCCAAAAAACGCAAAGTCCGCATGAAAGGGCCCCGAGCAAACGGCAGGTGTTTAAAGTATGAGCTGCCATTTGGGGACATTAAAAAATTTCACGGGGGGTACTCCTGTCCCCCTTGGATTTATCAATAAACCATTAATAGCCTTTCTCTGTTCATAAAAGTCATTTTCCACCAAAAATTTGGGGGCGGAATTTCCCCCGTTTGGGGAAAGTCACATATCGCCTATGTTTGGGGGGGGCCGGGGGGTGCCCCTGCAGTTAAAAGGGGGGTTTTTGATTGGTGGAGTAAGAATGGCTGGGAAGGGGCAAAAGGGAAAAGGGTTTCCCGGCCCCTTTTTTGAAATTTCTTGAGTTTGGGGGTAAGACTTTAAAAACCGGGCTTGCTTTTCCTCCCGTGATACTTTTTGTTTTGCCCCGGTGAAATTTATCCTGGCCACTTGGATCAAACAAAAAATCGTTAATGGGGGCCCTTTTTCTTTTAATAATTTCCCCCTGTTTTTAAAATATTTATTCTTCTTCATCAATTTTCCCCTGGGGGAATATATTTTTTCCTGTTCATAAATTTCCCCCTTAATTATTTATTCCTGTTCATCAATTTTTCCCCCTTTTATCATTTTTTCCCGTCTGCCCTGTTCACCACCTTTTTGCAAAGTTACCTGACCCTTTAATTTTCCGCCCCCTGCCCTGACCTGTTGGCCGAAACCTTTTACTAAGAGTTTGTCTTACGATTCGGTTTCCTTTTCCCGCGCCTTCCCCCTGGGCCCCCGCAAGCTTTGTCGAGCCAGGGGTAGCGACCTGGTAGGATCCCCCCCGGCCCGGAGAAATCCATCCTGCCTTCGGCAAAGGGTCTGGTGAAAACCGGGACCCATTAGACCCCCCTCCCTGGCCCTGGGCCCCTACCAACCCCCTTGCGGGTGGGGCCAGAGGAACCACTTCCCCTTTTCAATTTCAATGGCTGAAGGGGGAATTTCCAAGTTTCCTGGCCAGTTCTTTGAAATGGTGCAGGGTCCCCCCCAAATTGAAAAAAGGGGGGGACTGCAGTAACCAACTTGGAAAAGGAGCCATGTCAGCTTTCAATTAGGGATTTGGGTAGGGGGCCTACTACTGTCCTTTGGGGAACGCTCGGTGAACGAAAATTCTGGCACCATGGGGTGGGCCGAGGAGCGGAGTACTGGAAAAGGTTTGATGTGTAATTTGACGGGGGGTTTTTCCCTTTGGCAGAGGGGGTGAAGCCCGGGTGCCCGAAATGGGAGGGGGGCCACTGGGTGCCCAAGTGTTGGGGAAAAGGGTGGACCACCACATCTGAAACAGGGGATGGTGACACGCCCTGAGTTTTATGCAGGGGGCCCTGGGGGCTAACGTTTTGGTCCCTGGCAAACTTTACTTTTGGCCACAGTTTTGAAAATATTGCCATGTTCCTCCTCTGGTGTCTTAGCAAACAAGAAACTGGGCCCCCACCGGGCCCATTTTGGTTTATTTTACCACCAAAGCGCTGCAACTGACCCGACTTTACCGCCGTGCACCCCGGGGAGTCCCTGTGCCCCCTACTTTCCCGGGCCCTGCAAATGGGTGTTTCCCACCGACTTCGGGCTGCGCCACTGCCTGACAGCAAGCGTGCTCTCTTCCCCTATGATAATGATGAAACCCCTTTTACATTTTTGGTCTGGGTCAGGTGATAGCATCACATGGCTTTCAAAACCACCATTTTGGGGGATGAAAAACCCAAATTTTCATCTCCGGCCCGACATTAATCTCCCACTTTTCCAAAAATTTCCCGTTGTCTGTCCCTCCAAAAACCCCCTTCTTCTCCTTCTGTCCCCCTAAAAATTAATGTGAGATAAGGAATGCTTCCAGGGCCGGGAAAAATGGGTATCAGGGTTTGGCAAAACCCCTTTATCCCAGGGGGAAAAGGGGGGGACAATGAGGGATGGGTGGAAATGAATTTTCCCCTTTGGGGGGAACTTTATGCCTTGTTTAACAGGGGGAACCAGGGAAAAAACGAGGTGGGTTTTAGGAAGGGAAAAGCCCCTCACCTGCTACCAGGGGCCCGCCCCAACCCAAAGGGGGTTTTGTGTGGGCAAAACCCCCGACTCTTGGTGGGTTTTTCCAAAAAGTCATCTGGGGGGAAAGTGTAAGAAACCCAAGGGTGGTCAAACACATGGCCGGTAGAAAACACCGGATGGGTGTGGGCCCCGCAGGGTGACTCCGCTGTGGGGCCCCTTTCCCTTAATTTTGCTGCCCATCTGTGGGGGCCCGGGAACCTACTACTGTGTTCTTTGGGCGCTTGGTTGGGGTCGTTTTGCCCTCGCTTGTTTTTTTTCCCGCTGTTGCTTGCCATGCTTTTTTTAAGGGTACATTTTTCCCGTTTTTTAGTTTTTTGGGCAGTTTTTGCCCTCTTTAAATGCCCAGGGAATTTTTTAGTGAAGCGATTCTAAGAGCGGCGGCAGTCATCTGGTGCATACTAAAACACAACAAATTTTATGAAGAACAAACCAAGGGTCCCTCCCGCATATTTTTAAACATGGGCCCAAGTTCTCGCACCCCCCCCGCAGGGTTTGGGCAGCCTGGGAAAAAGCATTTTTTTTTTAAAGCAATTCGTCCCAAACAATTTTAGAACCCCAAAAAAAATTTTGTCGGAAAATTCGGCGAATCACCAAAAAACTAATTTTTTTAGGGGAAAATTTGCCCATCTCTAGTCGTCACTCCCCTTGAAAAACTTTCCCCGTCCACAAAATCTCTTTTATCTTAGACTGCCCCAGCGTCTAAACCCTCGGGCCCAAACCAAATGATCTCTCTTTTTTTTTATTCCCCGTTTTGATTTTTTATTCACTTTCCCGGGCCCGCGGGGAAAAAAAGTCAAGGGGTTTCCCCCTCCCGTGCCTCTGATGTGGGGTTGGGGAAGAAACCCGTGTCACGCACATTATTTCTCCCGAACGGTTTGGGGGTTTATTGGGTCCCCTGGATCTCCAAGGCCGTTCCCCGCGGGAAGATTATTTCCTTGGCAACAGGAAAAAGGGTACGGGTGGGGCATAGTTCCCTGTTTTTGGGTGGTCACCCCCAGGAAACGGAAGTCTTTGCTCTTTTTCTTTGGCACTTTTGGTGGCCCAAATCGGCACAAAGTCAAGGGGCTTTACCCCTCTCCCTGTGTACTTTTTGTTGAAAAAAGATCCCATGTCACCCACCGCAGGGTTTTCTTTATCCGCCGCCAGTTCCAGAAAACCCCTTTGGAAAAACATAGCCATGGATTTCATCCCTGGACCTAAAAAGTCTTTTGGGGAAAATTTAGTTTATCTGGGGGGGTCACGGGGCCGATTCCCCGAAAATGTCCCCACTTCGTGCCCCCTTCCCCGGGCCCGCCGTCTGCACTACAATTGGCCGGGGCCCCCCTTTTATCAGCATAAAACTTTCGGGCTACATGGGGTTCCTTCCCCACATCGTCTCCGATCGGGGATTTTTAAAATTTTATCCCGATTTTGGCCCCGGGGCTGTTTTTCCGTTGCAAGTTTAAAACAAAATTCTCTTTGGCCCACCCCCCCAGTCCAATGCATGGATCCCCGTTCACTTCCCCCGTTGGATCTTTGTTGCCCTTTCCCTGCCTTAGAGAAAACCTTTTTCTTTGTTTCTTGGGCCCCTGCCGGTTCCCGACCCCTTGCTTATTTTTTCGACCCCGAACCTTTTCCGCCTGCATGCCCCTCTTGCTAAATTACTGAAACCCCGAACCTCTGCCGCCCGCCCTGACCTTGCCGCCTGTCCCCGACTACGTCTACGCCTCACGATTCTGTACTATGCTGCACTCCGGCTGCCACTGCAGGCAAGTCACGTCAGGGGTAGTGACCTGGTAGACTCCCACCGCAGAAAGTCCATCCCGCTTTGCGGCAGGCTATGGTGAATACCGGGACCTACTTAGACTCCGCTCCCTGACATGGCTTACACCATCGCCTGCAGCGGTCCAGAGGATCCACTATCCCGGCCGTTACACTTCGCACCACTGACTACAAGCGTAATTTACTAGGAAATTTGTAGAACACAATATTCGTACAACTGAACTCTTTGCGCCAAACAGACGCACGGACTGCAATAAGAGTATTTAAATATTATATGGCTTAATATTGCAGCCTTCGCACCACTGATTTACAAGGTAATTACTAGGAAATTTGTAGAACACAATATTCGTACAACTGGACTCTTTGTGCCAAACCGAGACGCACAGACTTCAGTAAAACTATTTAAAAGTTATCGGGATAAGTTAAGCCAGTTTTTGGGAACTCTGACACGCAGTGATTGCAATAGAACTGAAAACACAGGGACAATTTCAGCTGCTAGCAGAGGTCTGAGGGCCAAAAAAGTGGTAGAAAACAATTATTTTTCAATTGAAAATCACAGCACACACTGAGCTGCAAAATATCTCCCTTCATTTCAAAAGCCTCTCCTGCTACCGCCCCCCCTCCCCACCACTATACACACCAGTAGATATCCTTAAAACTTTCTTTAACTAAATAAGAAGTGAAATTCTCTAATCTAACTCTATTCTAAGCTGTAGGTGGATGGTTTCTTGTATTAGAAGTGACTATCAGAGCTGTTAGAACAGCTATTGGTTTAAACGCAACAGACACGTCCTGCGGGGAAGTGTGTTTAGACGGGAGTATGAGCTCAAACAGGAAATGCAGCAGCATAGATAAAATGAGGTCATGTGATTTTTGCACCCAATAGAATCATACACCACAAATTTATGACATTGTACATCCACCTCACCCCCCTCTATCCTCATAGCTGATTGGCCTTTGCCAAAATACAGGAAACCTCTAAAATGGCGACGATAGTAATAGATTATCTGTAAGATTGTCACCTAAAATATCGCGTGATCGGAAATTTCCGATCAGCCTAAAAATCGTGCCGATTTCAACTTTTGTTGATAATATCGTTCATCCCTAGTTATGTTACCTTTTGGATGTTTCTATATAGGTTACAAATAGTTGTTTTTTTAAACTTGTTTTAACCACTTCACGACCTTGGATGTATGCATATGTCCAGGTCGTTTGGGGGTTCACGCCCCTGGACGTATGCATACGTCCTGAGGATTGCGTGAACTCTAAAGCTGACATCACACTGAAATCCCGCTGACAGCTGACATCCCGCTGCGTTGGCCCCGACCCACGATCACTCCGGGGGGGAAGTTAACCCCTTAATTATCGCGACCATAGGGTCGCGATAACTAAGAGAGACGCAGGAGGAGATCGCTCCTCCTGCGTCTCTGTCGGCGGCAGCAGCACACGATCGTGCGGCTGCTGTGTGCTGACATACAGCACGGGGGGCATAGAATGCCTTCTGGGTTGTCTGTGATGTCACGATGCCCGGCCCCTGCCCTTGTGGGCATGGCCCGGCATCGTGACTGACCCGTTACCATAGAACCAGTGCACAGCAACAAAACTGGGGCATTGAAATTTCCCATTGAATGAGAGATCTAAAGATCTCTCATTCAAATTCCTATGGGGAAAAGTAAAAAAAAAATTTTGAAAAAGTAAAAAAAGAAAAAAGAGTTTAAAAACAAAGTAAAACCAAACACGAAAATAAAATAAAAAACACGTACACCGCCTTTTCCCTTTACAAACCCAATGCCCCAAAAAAGATAAAAAAATAAATAAAGGGACCCACATTTGGCATCGCCGCGTGCGTAAAGACCTGCCCTATAAATCTGTCATTTTAATTAACCCATACGGTGAGTGCCCCTAAAAAAAAAAACAATAAAACAATCAAGGGTTTTGGCCTTTAAAAAGATTGCGATTTAAAAAATATTTCTTTTTCCACTAAAAAAAACTTTTTTTTTTTTTAAAATGCTTCAACATAAAAAAAAATTATAAATTGGGTATTTCCGTTTAAACGTAATTGACCAAAAGAAATAAAAATAATTTTTACGGATACCTTTAAAAGTGGCGTGTTTAAAAAATTTAAAAAAAAAAAAAAACCATACTAGGGTTTTCAGTATTTTCTTCACTCTTCCTTCCAAAAAAACGGATTTAAAATGATCCCAAAAAATCTTGTCCCCCCAAAAAACGTACCCCAAAAAAAACGTTTAAACCCCATCCCGAAAAAAACAATGAAAAACACAGGGGCCATAACGGGAAAAAAAAAAAAGTTATGGCTTCAGGGCCCAAGGCGAAAGCAAAAATGTGTTTTCCTGTTTTTAAAAGTGTTTTTTATTTTATAAAAGAATTAAAAAAAAAAAAAAAATATTCCCAAATTGGATATTGCTGTAATCGTTTTGAAACCCGCTGAAATAAAGCTGCATGTTTTATCTAACAAAGAGTTTAGCTATAAAAAATTTAAAAATAAAAAAACCACCGGATTTTGTATTTTGTTAAAAGCCCAAAAAAAAACCTTTTTAAAAAATTAACAAAGTGTTGTTTGGGAACCCCAATTTGGTACCAATAAAAGCATCAATTCACCCCCCAAAAAAAAAAAAGCCTACACAGCTCTGCCCCCCACAAAATAAAAAGTTAAGGGTGTCAGAAAAAGGAAAAAACATAAAAAAAACAATTTTTTTATAGAAACATTTTATTTTTTTAAAAGTAAATTAAAAAGTAAAAAAACTATTTAAAATTTTATAAACCTTTTCCCAATTTTGTACCCCCTTAGAAAAGTTATCACCCTCAATTTTTCACTGCACGCGAACGGTTGTAAAAAATTGGGAAAGGGCCAAAAAACAATGGTGGTGCCTTCCCCCCCCCAATTTTTTATGGCCCAATGCTAAAAAAAAATTTGGGAAAAAAATTTGTGCCCAAAAAAGCAAAAATTTCACCCCTTTTGAGATCCATGAGGGGTGGTTTAAAACTAATAATGGGGCCCCCGGTTCTGGAAGATTTCCCTGGGTTTTGGTTCTTTGGTCCGGTTTGCAAATGCCAAAAAGGCCCCCAAACCAAAAACTGGTTCCCAAAAGGGAAATAGGCTCCCCCCCTTGTACGCCCCGGCCCTGGCCCAATCAGCAGTTTTTCAAACCCCATGTAAAGGGTTTTTCCGAATTGGGGGAAAAAAATTTTTTTAACAAATTTTTGGGGGTTTTTTTTTTCCCCGGATTCCCCTTTTTAAATTTGAAAATTTTAAACTAAAATTGCAGATTATTGGAAAAAAAAATTTTTTTAAATTTTTTTAAAAAGCCTAATGCTAAAAAAAAAAATTTGTGAAAAAATTTACCCTGGGGGGGGTCGATATTTTACTAAAACCTGTTTATACCTTTTAAAGGGGTTTTTTAGTTTCCAATATGGGGGTGTTTTTAGGGGTGTTTATTAAGTTTTAGCACCTTTGGGGGCCCCCCCAAAACCCGAAATGGTTTCCTAAAAAAAATTGCCTTGAAAAGGAAAACCCCAGGGCCAGTAGGGGTCCTCCTTTTCTGGGGCTTATGGTTGAGCCAAAAAATGCATAGTGCCAAAATTTGGTTTATTTCTAAAAAATTTGGAAGACCTGGGGGGAAAAGATAAAATTGCCCTTTACCTTGTCACATTTAACCGGTTTTTCCAGTGAATTTAAAGGAAAAAAATTGGGAAAAACTGCCCAAAAAAAGTGAAAAATTTTTAAATTTCACCTCCACTTTGCTTTAATTTCTTTGAAAATTTCCTAAAGAGGTTTTAACAAACCCTTCCCAAACAATGTTTTTAAATACTTTAAGGGGTCAAATTTTTTTAGAAAAATAATTTATGAGGGTATTTCTAAACAAACCCCCCCCCTCAAAGCCACCCCGTCAGATGGGAAGGTCCCTAAAAAAATGTAAATTTTTTACTTTTTTCGTGAAAAAAATTTTAGAAATTAATACTTAAAAATTTTTAAGCCCCCCCCTAATGTCCCTAAGTATAAAAAAAAATAAAAAATGTCCCTTAAAAAAATGGAAATTTAAAAAATGATGCCAAAACCCATAGTGGGACATATGGTTTGATGCTAGTTATAAAAAAAAATTTTTTGGTGAAAAATTATTGTCTTACATCAGAAATTTTTAAATTTTTAAAATCCCCAGAAATTTTTTAAAATTTTCCCTTTAAATTTTGATATTTTTCACAAACAAACAAGGAAATTTTATGGATTAAAATTTTTTTTTCTAACTTAAAACACCCCAAAAGTGTTTTTGAGGGAAAAAAGTCTCTGAAACCCATGGATAGTAAAAAAATGTCAAAAAAATTAGTCTCAAATAAAGGGGCACATGTCAGATTTTCAAAAAAAAGGGGCTGTGTTTAGGAAGGCCAAAAAATGGTGGGTCCTTTTTGGGGTTTAAAATTGTTTCCCCCCCCAAAAAAAAAACCTCTTATGGGAGGGGCATAACTTTTTTTCATCGCCAATTTCCCCTGTAGATAGGGTAAAGATATTAGTCCCAGATAGAATGGGAATATAGCCCCTTGCACTAACTTCAGAACTAATCTACTAAGCCTGAGGGCCCGGTTTCAGCCCACACCAACCTTCCCCCCCCCCCGTTGGGGGGTCACCTTTGGAGTCTAAAACCCTTTAAAATTCCCCGCTTACCTCGGGGCTTTAAAATTTTTCAGATCCCGGCTTCAGCGCCCGAAAATCAGCTCGGGAGGGCCTCCCCACTTTTTCCCCGTTTGGGGCAGGCCCGGGGGACTTTGGGTTTGGGGGCAGCACCCCCTTTCTCCACCCGAATTTTTTGGCCCTGAACGCCCGTCTTTTTTAAAACCAGGTTGCCCCGAGAAAAACACAAAGGGGGCCCATTTAAATCGTTGTCCTTGGGGCAGCATATATAACAGAAGTTTACCGGGGCATATTCACCTTCCTCAAAAAAAGGAAAATTTTATTAAGCAGCAGAAATCATCCAAATTTGGAAAATTTAAAAAAAATCCCTGCTTTTTATCCGGGATTTTGCATCTGAAAAACTCCTTCCCCTTTTTGGTAGGGTTTGTGACCCCCAAAATCCTTTCCTGTTCCAGAGGTAGTTAAAAATAAATGAAAAAGAATACCAAAAATTTCCCCCAATGTGTATTAAACCCCCTTTGGGGGAAAAGTTTGGAGAATTTTTTAGAAAAGGTCAGGGTTTTGCATCTGCATTAAATGGGTCAATGTTTGGGTTTTTAAGTTACGGATATTTGGGGGGTTACTTTTTATTGTTGAAGCTATAGAAGCTGCTACAAGCCCCATTGTACTTTTTTCTAGGTAGTAACTTAGTGGCTCTGGATAACTTTCTGCTGTGAAAAATACTCTATGTGGATTTTTTGTATATGGTTTTATTGGTTTTTTTTAAACCCTTTTATTATTGCTACTTATGTTGTTGCTTCTGTTTTCGGTTAGGAGGTATTGGAATCCATCTCATTTTGCTATGGTGAATTCTAGTTACACACTGTTATGGAGGTTTTTCTCACAAATTTCCCTGTGAAAAAATTGTCAAAGCCCAATGCAAAATTTCCCCCACTGGGGGGGGATTTTCCCCGAAAACCCTTATTATTTTTTTATTAATAAAATGTCCCAATTTACCCATGTTTAAATTCTTTTTTTTCTTTTTTTAACTATTTTTTTTTAAAATTTTTTACCAAATTTCCCAAAAACCCAAAAAAAAAAAAAAATATTTTTAAAATTCACCCAAATTTTTTAAACCCTTTTTTTTTACTTAAGTTAAAAAATTTTAAAAATATTAAAGAGTTCAATTAAGATAAAATAATAAAAAGGAAATAAAAGAAAAATATGTTTTTGCAAAAACTTTTTTAAAGCAAAATTACAAAATATTAAAATAAAAAAAATTGGGGTGTACTTGCTGCACAGGCTAAATGGTTAATATATTTGCAGTCTAGTTATAGCAAAATACACGTAGTGTATACAATTTTATTTTATTTCATTTTTTTGCAAAACCTTAACATGGATGAAAAAATTTTTTAGAAAAGTTTCAAGGAAAAATTTTATTTAAAAATTTTAAATTTTAGGCAATTTTGGCACATTCTTTTGGGCTAGTTTTCAAAATTTGAATGTTTGGGGGAGTACTGTATAACCCCCCCTTGATTGCTAAATTTTGTCTGTGCAAGAAGCATGAAATGGAACAAATCTGGTTTTCATTGGAAATTTTTTTTGCCCGTATTTAAACTGCTTTATTCAAGTAAAGTCCAATGGGGGTTTTTTCCCAGCCACCCTATTTCCCCAAAAATTTTTTCCCCCAAAACTGACCCCTGCGTTTTTGAACAAATCAGAGGTTGTTCCCTTCAACCCTTTTTATTTTTTTTACCCTTTTCAAAAAACCTTTCCTTTTTGAAATTTATCTTTCTAAAATTTGAAAATGCGTGAGGGTGTTTTTAAGAAAAGAATTAAATGGTAGGTGGGTGGAAAAGATTTTGTGGCATTGAAAATGAACGCATTTTCTATTTTTTAAGGTTCTAAAAGACTCACAAAAACAAATGTTTTTGGAGGATAATTTTTTTAAAAGTGCCCCTTTTGCCCCCTGTTTAAAAAAAATTTTTTGTCATTTCCATTTTCACTATCCCAAATAACGTTCCAACCCGCAAAGTGTATGTACTGAAATCTAATTTCCCAAAAAGGCCTTTATAGATTTCTTTTTGAAAATTTCTTTAATTTATTTCCCTTCAAACAATTAAAAAATTCTTTTATGATATTTTACAGCTTGTGCATGATTAAATAGTCCCTGCATGTTACCAATTTGTGGCTATTGCATTTGATGAAATGATATGTATTACGGATTAAAATTTTTTTAAAAGGTTCATATTTTCAGTTAAAAAAGTTTTTTCTCATAAAATCCCTCTATTTTAAAAAGGAACCCTATTGGGGAAACGTAAAAGGCGTCAAGGGAAAAACAGACCCTTATTTTATTTTATTAGTGTCTTGCAATCATTTGTCTTCCTTCTTATTCTCATGAATAGTATTAAAAACTCATCATGAATACCAAAATACTGTACTAAGGGATTTTATGATAGTGTGAACTATTCATATTTTTACAATTTTCAATGTCAAAAAGGATATGTGGGAACATTTCTGAAAATATAATACAAAGAGCAGCAGTGGCTTTGCATACAGTAACTGAAATTTTATTTCCCTCATGAATTATAGAGAATTGCATAGAAAAAGTATTCCCTATTAGGGCCAAAACCCTGTATAAAAACTGGGAAGGTTAAAACTCAAATTTTTTTCCCCTAAAAAACCCAAGGGCAAAAAAGTGAGTTTTAGACCTAAAAACCCTTTTAACTAACCCCTGTTTAAAAACCTGGGAAAATTTTCAATAAAAAGCGGGGTGGGTTTGAGAAAATCCAAGACTCCAACTAATTTTTATCAATTTTTTTTAGGCAGAAAAGCTTTTGTTTTTTGAAAGGTCTTTTTTCTAAAGATAAATTTTTATGTGTTTTTTTTTGGTTTTTGATTTTCTTTTTTACTCTCTTCTATATTCTAATTGGATTTTTTAAAGGTTTTTCATGGAAAAAAAGGGTTGAAAACTCCGGGAGTAAATCTTTTAGGCCCGTTTCACCAATTTTTTTAAATCCACCCCTTTATACCTTAGCCATGCCCTTAAAGGGGTTTTGCCCAAATGAGTTATTAACCCCTTAAAATTTATCAGGAGAGATATAAAAAAAAGCACAGCGCCTCAAAAGACGAAGGGGGGGAGGGGGCCCCGGCAGCAATTGAGGAAAACAGAGGGAAACAGGGAGTGGTTTGTGGGAATGTGGGACTCAAATTAAAACATTAGGGAAACCAAATGGATTCTCTATACAAAAAACACAAAAATTTTTTCCCACCAAATCCCCGAAAGGGTCAGTTTGTTCCCAAAGTAAACATAAAGAAAATGCAAAACAACGCAAAAATGCCCCCAGAAATTTAGGGTCCCGTCAGCTGTTGGGCATGTCTAATGCAAACTTTTAATTAACTTAAAGGGCCTTTTTTAAAGAAAGCCGTTTTGCTATCAAGGTTCACTTTTTGTAAAAACAAAATATATTTAGAAAAAGTGATTAAAATAAAACCCTTTTTTAGGATCCACTAAAATTAATCGGGGGCAAAAAACCCCTTTAAACCCAAAATGTAACCTCAAGACAACCTTGGTTTGCATTTGAAAGCCCGAAACCCCTTTAAAGATTAAAACAAAAGAAAATCTTTCAATTAAACAGAGTTCAGCAAATTGTCTCCACAGTATTGTCACAAGATAGCTATAACCTAGGGTTGTGTCCAAAGAAGCAGGTTTTAGGTCAAATAGTTTGTGCAAAATGCCTTTGCCCATATGTGCAGCAAATTTCCCATAATATTGTTTCAGGGCCCTTTTGAAAAAGACAATAAAACCTGTTTTAAAAAAACATTTGTGTGGGTTTAGAGTAATTTTTAAAGCAACCACAGTGGAGTTAAAGATATAGTAGTAGCCTCAAACATGCCCATACCAGTAACTTCCTATCTTATTATTGGAGGGATATATTCAATTAACGTGTAAACTTATTTTTACTCTTAACTCAAACAAGCTTGGTGAAGGGGCAGATAATGGATTCTACTATTTTATATTCCAGGTGAGATTTGTTTAATTTGGGGCCCGTACCCCAAAGGGCAAAAATTTTCCAAAAGAGCGGGGAAAAAGATTTTCCCCACAGGGACAAAAAAGAAAAAAAAAATGAAAATCCAAATCCCGGGAAACATTGTGTCCAAAGGTCTGGAGTTTTCCCGAAGGAAGAGGAAAAAAGCTTCCCAAAAAACCAGAAAATTATAGGGATTCCAGCTTAAGTCCCGATACACAAAAAATGCGGGTTTTAAAAAATGAAATTCTTTTCAGAAACTTTTTAAAAAATACAAATTAAAAGTTTTACATTCTTGATGGGGAAAAAAAACCCCATATAACCCTCAAAAAATGCCCCATGAGATAGCAGAAAAAAACGACGCGTTCAGGGAAAAAAACCCCTTTCCCTTTTTGTAAACCCGTTGCTATTTGGGTTTTGGTTTTTCTCTATTTAAAAAGTGTTTCAAAATTTTACACAAGTCCCCTGTAAAAAAGGGGGGAGACAAAAATTTAAAAAAAAGGGCAAAAGCCCAAAAGTTTAACAGGGGGATGTTAGGGCTTTTTTTAATTTACTCCTCCCTTTTACATGGGACTTGTGACATCCTCAGGTGCTTTATTTGGGGGCACAAAAATGAATAGCCAGAAAAATTGATAAGGAAGCTTTTTTTTGAAAAAACCCCAGTGTTTGCTTTTTTCAATGCACTTTTGGGGTGTTAAAATGGTGGTTTTTTTTAACATAAGGGGATGTAAAGACTTTTTAAATAAAGTTTTCCCAATGAATTTTTTCCCTCATAGGTTTAAAAATTGGCACCTCTTAAAGCTTTGGAAAAAAAGAAAAATTCTGCCCGGGAAAAAAAGCAAACCCTTTAAAAACCCCTGTGTGTTGGTAGAGAAATGGTCTTAAAAGGCCCAAAGGGGGCAAACCCCAAATGGCCCACAAAAGGGGCCCCTTTTATGCAAACACCTTAAGTCCTTTTCTTTTCTTTACCATTATAAGTAACACTTTTGGTTTCAAGGGGGTAAAAAACTAATTCAGTTGTGGGTAACCAATTTGTTTTCCCCTTTAACCCACCTAAGCACCCTCCTGAAAAATTTTTGGGTTTCAGGGGGTGGTGTTTACATTTGTAAGAGGGGTCAAGTGGGCTAAGGTATATTTTTAACTCCTGCAGGGGTTTTGTTTTTATAAGCAGATAAAACCCGTCAATAAAAAAATTATTGCAATTTCTTTTCCCAAAATGAAAAAACAAGCAAACTTTTTTAAATTTTAAATTTGCATAAAATTTTACAATCAGGTGGGGTAACAACCGGGGGAGAGACCCTAGCAGCTGCCCCCGGGGGCCCCTGTCTTTGCAGGCCCCCGTTTCCCCGTGCTGAGTGGGAAATGTGCGATGAAAGCCACCTCATGCGCAGCCCGGGCGGTTAGGGGGAAAAAGGGCCGGGAGCGAGTTTCGGGGGGTGGCAAAAGGGGAGGGGGAAAATAAAAGGATTTTTAATTTTTTTTTTTTTTCATTAAAAAAATTTTTAAAAAAAATGGCCCATATGCCCTGGTATATGCCCCCCCCTGCCTTTTTATGCCCTGCCTATATTTACCCTCTGCCTAAATGTCCTGCCGGCTTTGTGACCCCCCCCCCCCTTATGACCCCCCCCGCCTATAAGCCCCGCCCGCCTATATGACCCCCCCGCCCCATATGACCCCCCTTTTCCCTTTTGATTCCCCTGCCCCAATGCCCTGGCTACCTATTTTGAAACCCCCGCCCCATTTGCTTGGTGGCTAATTGGGCCCCCTGCCTATATGCCCTGCCTTTCCCATATGACCCCCCTATAAAATGCCCCCGCCTGCTATATGGGGCCCCCATAATCTTCTTATGTCCGCCTGTCTGTTTGGGGCCCCTTTTAAATTACCCTAAGCCCTGTTTTATTGGGTCCTATAAAATAAACCCAAGCCCCGCCTGCCCCAAAATAATATGGCCCCTATAGTAGCTAAGCCCTTTCGCTTACCTATTTTGGCCGGGAAACATGCCTTTCCTTTCCCATATGGCCTTAAAACCCCGCCTGCCCCATCTTAGGGGGCCCCCATAGCTACCCCAAAAATCTGCCCGTCTATATGGGGGTTTATAGTTTTTTACCCAAAACCCTGCTTGACCCGGCTATATGGGGGCTATATCTAAATCCCCGCAGCCTAAAAAGGACCCTTTGTTTGCCCGGGGGGAGGGGGGCGAAAGGGGCTGGAAAAAAGTGAGGGGTTTTAATATATTTGTGTCTAAATCTCCGGGGGCAAGTTGGGGGGAGAAGTCATCATGATGGTTTTGGCCCAATTTCAAAAACAAATTGGGGGAAAACTTGCCCGAGAAAAAGTCAGCTGTGAGGCACAAGATGTAAAATACATTTAAAACACTTTAAATTTTAGCAGGCCCGTGTACATTTGGGAAAATTTCCACTATTGTTCATTGTATTTGGGGGTAATTTTTCAGTCTACAAAGGGCACCCGTGCACAGTGATACCTACTATATATAGGGCAAATATTTTTTTGGCGGTATTTTGGTCTTTGGATACTGTTTAGTTAATTGGGTTTGGGGGGTTTTTTTTTATTTTTCAGCCCTTTTTGGTGGTAATTTGGGTCATGTTCCCGGGTTTTAAAAATTAGGCCCTTTTTGTAGTAGTGTTTTTTGGTTTTTGTTTTTTAGGTAAGTGGGGGTTTTTTTGGTAGCAGGGAGATGGTGATTTTGTAGGGTGGAGTTATTTGGCCCCTTGGAAAATCTAGTAAACTGCAAAGGGCCCAGTAAATTTTTCGTGGTTGGGGGGTGGGGGGGGGAGCAAAGGGGGCCCCCATCCAAAAGTTTGCTATGGGGCCCAGGCTTTTTCTAGTTAGCCCCTGTTGGGCAATTTGAAATTAGGCCCCAATCAAAGGTGGTACTCCTGAGGGGCATTGGATTTAAAAATTGGGGAATATTAAAAAGGCCAGTTGTAATGCTTTACAAAAATGTTGCAATGGTTTTTTTGGACACACCCAAAAAAAAATGGGCAAAAGGGGCCAAAGGGTTTTACGTCTCTTGCTCTTTTCAGGGGCCCTTTACAGGTAAAACGAGGAACAATTTTTGGGGGACATGTATTAAAAAGGGCCTTTTTTAAAACAAAAGGCCAAAAAAAAACTGTCCAAAAATTTTTTAAAAAAGGGCTTTCCCCCAAAAAAAGGGTGTACGTCCGACCCTCCTAAACCCGCGTTTATCCCGCCCCAATTTTTAGGGGTCGGGGTCATTAGATTTAACACATTTTTGGGTTTTTTGAAAGAATGTGTTGCAAAAAAGGTCTTTTTCAAAAAATTTTTCCCAGGGCAAAAATTTGGGAACCCTTTTGGGCTCACAATGGGACACATTTTTAAAGGGGCTGGGACAATTTCCCTTTCATTTGACAAATGTTAACACTAACAGTTTTCAAAACATTTTGCCCCCCGTACGGGTTTAAAATTGGGGGAATACTTTCAACTTTGCACATACCCCTGCTTTCTCACTTGATAATTGTTTGGAACCCTTTTGGTCAAACATTTCTTTTGTCACAAATTAAGATGTCACTTTTTGTCTATTCCTATAACTGAAGTTTTTGGTTTAAAACTTGTCTTCAAAATTTGGGCCAAAAATGTAATGGGAAAATTTTGTAGTTCCCCTATTTTCCCAAAGCCCCCAAACAGTCCAAGTTCCAGCACGGCTCCCTACAAACTGGGGGGCCCCTGAGTTTTAAACTCCAATCACTGTGTTAGTGGAGTGTTTTCACAAAGGCCAAAGGGAAATTTGTCCCCTGGCCTCCAAATTTTTTTCCCTGTGCAAAACCCCCCATTAAATGTTTGGAAAACAAAATTTTTGTTTTTAAAGACTTTGGGGAACCCCACTATAGATTGATCTTCTGCAAATATGTACACCAATAAAGTTCATCATGGGATCTCCAGGCTAGCTCCTGCTCCCTTCCTCATGGCCTTATGGCAGCCGAAGTAAAACCCTTCCCCACCCCAAAACCCTATGTTTCTGTTGTTAAAACCTAGAGTTTTAAAAGGATGTTTTCGCTTTTTTCAGTTGGTGTTTTTCCCTTTAAGCTTCTTCCCGAAAACCAGGGGCGTTTTTTCCCCCCCAAATGGGTGGGTTTTTTAATGATGACATCATCCCCCCCTTTCCCCGTTAATGCAGGCTCCAAATTTTTAAAACCCCCCCCCACATATCAAGTCCTCTTCCCCAGCATCTTTTTTTGTAAGAGTGTTTTCATTCCAAAAGACCTGATTTTCAATAAAACAGTCTTCTTGAATCAGCCTCGATTTTTTTCAAGCTGGAGATTTGTACAGTTTTAAACCCTCCAAAGCAAGATTTGGTTTTTCCCCCATGTTTACATTTAAGGGGCCCCCGAATACAATTTGCTGTTTTTGATTGTTTGCAGTAGGGCCGCCGGGGTCAATGAGGGGCCCGTTAGCTGTATAGAGTGAAATTTTGTCGGCCCCCAAATACGCCCGAGCTTTTAAAGGGACCGGTGGCACAATTTTGCTGTTTTTTGTTATAGGACCGCTGCAGTTTTCAAAGAGGAGGCAGCTAGCTGTTTTAGAGTGAAATTTTGTTGGCCCCCAATTTGAGTGAGGGTGGAATGAAACTCCGTGGGAAAACGGCCTTCCAGGGGCGAACAGAATGGGAAAAATTTTTGAGGCCCCAAGCTAATTTAAAAAGCATGGAAAGGGGGGATGTTTACTAACGGGCCAGAAATGGGAAAAAAGTTTGTTTACAGAAAACCCAAAAAAAAGAAATATTTGGAAAAAAAAAAACCTTTACTATGACACCCAATTGCAAAGTTGCTTGTTTTCCAACTGTCCCCTTAAAGGCTTGTTCACACGATGCTTTGTGACCCAAACCCAATGGTCGGTTGTGTTTTCCCATAGCTTTCAGTGACAAAAGCGCATCGCTGTCTCTACCAGAGAACGGTGATGCGCTTTTGAGAGCTTTCCGCTGCTGCGTTTTGTGGATCCATCTTTAGAAATGACATGTCATTTCTTGTTGCGTTTTTGCACAGAAGTCCCCATAGGAAACAAGGGGATCCGCTTTTGCCCATGCGGAAAGCGGATCCGAATGCGCAGCAGAGATTTGCTTAAAGTTGTGATTCGCTTTACATGCTGAAAGCGCACTGGGATGATGTAAGAGTTGCTGGATCGGAGGTGCGGGGATCGGAGGTGCCGGTGAGCGGCTGCTGTGATCGGAGATGCGGGGGATCGGAAGTGCCGGTGAGCGGCTGCTGTGATCGGAGCTGCGGGGATCGGAGGTTTAGGTGAGCGGCTGCTGTGATCAGAGATGCGGGGGATTGGAAGTGCCGGTGAGCGGGCTGCTGGATCGGAGGTGCGGGGGAAATAGGGCCAGGGTGTTAGGGGATTTGGTTTTTTATTTTTGATTTTTTGTTTTCAAAAGGGCGGGGACCCGGGGTGGGTTTATTTTTTTTTAATTTTTCAACTAGGGGGATATGGAGGGGGGGGGGGGATTCAGATAAAATTCTCAAAAATTTATCAAAATAATTTAAAAAGCTGTTTTTTTAAAACTTTAAAAAGAATATTTTGCGGTTTTTTTTTTTTTGTCTTTTTTTTTTTTTTTTTCCGTTTTTTTTTGGGTGTTTTTTTTTTTGTTTTTTTTTGGGCTTTTTTTTTGGGTAAAAAAAAAACTTTTTTTAAAAAATTAAAACCCTTTAAAACCACTTTTTAGAAGCCTTTTTAAAAAATGAATTTTAAAAAACCCCTTTTAACTTATTTAAAAATATAAAAATTTTTTAAAATTTGGGGGGACAAAAAAAATTATTTAAAAATTTAAATATAAATCAATTTTTTTTTACTAATTTATTTTTAATTTTTAAAAATTTTTATTTTTTTTTTTAAAATAAAAATTTTTTTATTATATTAAGATTTTCCCCCTAATTAAATTACTATTAAAATTTTTATTTAAAAAAAGGAAATTTTCAAAAATTTTTTACAAATCCCTTAAAAATCAAAAAAATTTTTTTAACATCGAGTCCATAGTAAAACGACATCATAGTCAATAAGACCGCCCGGGTTTATCCTTCCTTTTGCTTGTCCACTCTAGAAAAAGAAGATCTTATCACCCAAATCACCGAGAAATCAGTAACGAAACTGGCTGTAAAAAGGGCGAAAAAAAGGAATGAAAAAGAAAGTGGGAAAACTGATATTTTTTAATGCTAAGATGCATAGTCCAACCCTTTTCAATAAAAGACTGATCTGAAAAAATTGTTTTGGTACATAACTTTGTTCTTAGCATACAGAATGAAATAAATGTTGTACCACCAGGAAACCCCGATTTGTATTAACAGAAATGTATTGAATTGGTTAAAGATTATTTACCTTACGGGTTTTTTAGTGTTGACGATTTTTTATCGACAAAGTTGAAATAGGCACGTTTTTTGATTATCAAATCGCCGATCACCAAAATTAGGGTTTAAAAAATTGTGATAATTTTAATTTTGGGGGGCCTTTTTTCCAGCCTTCCTTTCATTTTACCAGTAGTTTTGCAAGGGCTTATTTTTGGACGTATTTTTCCGTATTTTTTCCCCCAAAAAGCATCAAAAATTTTTGGCAAAAAAATAATGTCATTAGCTTAAATGGATTTCCGATGCAATCGGGATGTAATTTGGGGGACATAAATCCCGGTTGTAAATACGTTAAAACAAAGCCGGGAAAACATAAAAAATCCTGCTGGAGTCCCACGTCCCAGAAAACCTGTGCTTTTGGGCTTTGCTGTGATAGGAAAATACAATACGGGTGAAAGAAGAATAATACTTTTTTTCAAAAGAAAAAAAAAAAAACACGTTAAAACCCATCTTCAATTCACTGTACCACATCTGTATCAAGCTGGAAATCTGTACACATCTGTCAACATTGTCCCAATCTGAAAACAAGCGTGCAACTTTGAAACACATCTGTCAACTCTGTCCACATCTGTACCCCTCTGCATCACATTTTTTAAAAACATCTGCATTCCCTTATTTGATGTTCAATTGTGTAATTTTCAGGTTTTGAAATACTTTTGATAGGACTTTTTTTTCTTTGGATCAAAAAATTTTATATATATATTATATTTTTATATATAATATATATATATATATTATTTTTATATTATATATATTTTATATATTAAAAAATATTTTTTATTTTTTTATATATATTTTGCCTTTTAAGTTTAAAAGGAAAAAAATGTCCTAATATTAGTTTTTGATAGTTTTATATGAAAGTTTAATTAATTCTCATTTATTATAAATGTATTTAATTCTTTACTCTGTGTAATTGATGTGCCAGGCGAAATCCGAGCGTTTTTACATTGCCAATGCGCACCACACTTTGTGACGGTTTTGGAAAATGAAAAACGCTGGGATTTCCCTGGCCCCTTTTTTTTTACACAGAGTTGAAAAATAAATACATTTATAAATTTAAATGAAAATTTAAATTAAACATCATATAAAACTATCAAAGCTATATATTAGGACTTTTTCTCCTATGCATTAATCCCAAATTTTTTAAAAATTTTAATTATATATTTATATATATATAAAATTTAATATTTGATCCCCAAAACAAAAAATCTCTATCAAAAGTATTACAAATCTTGAAAAAATTACTAAATTGAACCAATAAGGGAATGCAGATGTTGCACAGATGTGGAATTATTGTCAAGTGATTCGATGTTGCCCCAGCGTGAACAGATGTGGACAGAGATTTATAGATGTGGTACGAGTTTTTTTTTTTTTTTTCTTTTTGAAAAAAATGGGTTTTGTTTTCTTTACCTTTTATTGTATTTCCTATCACAAAGAGCCAAACAGCACAGGTGTTTTGGGACCTGTGGTATCCCAAAAGCATTTCTTGTTAAATTTTTTATTTTTCTTTAAAAAATATTTATTGTTTTATGTACTGCTTTTAAATGTAGAATAAGATCCTCAATCCTCAGTGGCCCTTCGGCACATTGATGACAGTTTTCCCCCCCAAAAAAAGGGGCAAATCAGATTTTTCAGTTTTTCCCAAGTTTTTTTTTAAAGGTTTTCGGCGTATTTTTATTATCGGATATCGGAAAAACGTCTCGATAATGCCCCTTATCGACTATGGGGAAAGTAACGATAATTAACATAATCGCTCATCACTACTGGTATTCAAATCAGTTATTTAATGAGATCACACATTTAGTGTGTGTAATGAATTTGGCGGGTTTTTGGGAGGGTTTGGACCCCCGAGCCCCCACTGGGTTGTTTTTAGAGGGGTAACTAACACATCGGGTTCTTCACAGAGCCTTTAATGGTAGTGTAAGGTTGACTTATCCTGATAGCTGCCAGCTGTGACCTCAGAGCAGTCCCTGGTAGTGGCAGCTGACCACGTGGGTCAGGGACGCCAATGAGAGGCACTAAATAAAAACAGAAACCAGAAGAGCAGACAAGGTCGACAGAAACATTCAAGGTACCAAACAATGAGGAAGACAGACAAAAATAGTAGAACTGAGCAAGACAGACATAAACAAAGGCGTTGGCAAACATCAAAAAAAGGAAACCTTGATAAAAGACAAACTTGAGGTCTAGGACCATACAAAGACGGGACAAGGAACACAGGCAGAAACAGACTAAGAATGCAAGGTGAAAACAGGGGCGAGCTAGGAGCTCGGACAAAAATGGAGCAAACATAAGCTAGGTGTATATGACCGACAATTAGCATCTTACCAGCCAGGATACAGGCAGGAAACCACCAACAGGAACCGACAGAGACAGCAACAGACACAAACAGCATAAACACGGATCAGGCCCAGAGGTATGAAAGGAGTGGGCTTACCACACAGGTATAAGGGGATGGCATGGTGCACACAGCAAAGCCAAATAAGGAAGGAAAGCCACATGGCAAACGCAAGCGACCGTGAGGACAGTGGCGTGACTGACATTGTATGCAGCATGCCAATAGTGAGAGATTTTGTCTAGTGAGAGGATATTAGGATGAAATGTATGCTGTCTTGATGTCTACAGTACCTGCACAGCAACCCTCAAATCTATAACCAGTCTGCTTCTGCACTCTCTTACTATGCAAGAAAGTTTTTAATTGACAATCTCAAATTTACTGTATGGTCAGGTTTCAAGGTCCTGCCAATTGTTAAGACCTGTATGACTCTACAAGGGACAAGCAGTTCATGGGAAGCGGTGGTTGACACCCATCTTTTATATGCGTATGCCACAGATTGTTGTCACAGTCCATGCCATGGTCCCTGTTCTGGGCCATAGACATGGCCATGTCATTGCTGTGTTCCTATTTCTGTCCTGGTCCGTGCCATATCCCTTGTTTCTGTGTACTCACCTGTCCTCACTCCTGCACCTGCCTGTGTTTCTGACTGTGTCTGCACGTGCTCCCTAGAGTGCGAGCACGCTCACTGGTCTGGATTTAAAGGGACAGTGTCCTAATTACCTGTCCAATGACCTATGACCTCCAGTGATTTAAGAAACTTTCTGCCTCTGTTCCTGGTCAGTTCATTGATTGTCCACCTGAGTTCCTGACCTGCTGCAGCTTACTGCTGTTCTGATACCACAATTCTGTTGATACCTACCATTATACCCCTCTAATACCTCCCTCAGCTCCAGCGTCAGTTCCTGTTTTCTGCTGTTACCTGCCGTCCTGTCAGCCTGATACCTGTGTTCCTGTTTCTGCCGTTATCTGCCCTTATGCCTGTCAACTACCTGCCTAGGGCCCAGCTTTCAGTGTACTTTTAACCCCGTAGTGTCCTCGCTGCTGTTCTGATTACCTATGTTCCTGTACCTACGTTTCTACTGTATCCTGCCATTGTCATCTACCTGTGTCTGGTGTTGTTTGTACTGGACTGCAGCTGACACTGCGAGTAGCCACGTCCGGGCAGCCAACCCCGTCCGACCTTTTCCCCTCCGCTCAGGGGTGGGGTCTTCACACCCCCATTTATGCTCGCAGTGGCCCAGAAGATCCACAATACCCAACATTCAATGTGTCAGTGCCTGCTGAATCCATTGAAACGTGACAATTGCATTGTATTAGTAAAACATTAAAAGTAAGGCACAGCAACAGGGCATGACTGGTCTCTTTTTGATGTGGAGAAATGAATAGTGCTTATAGTTCTGTACAAACCGTAAATGAACTTGTAAAGGAACTTGTAATGAAAGTGATGTAACTATGAAAGTGTATGTCTAAGTTGCAAAAAATATTTAACTAAACGGATGTGTTCTTCACTTTTGCAGGACACAGCTCAAATCATTCAGTTTTACCATACTGATTCAGTCAACTACTGAAAAAAGTAGAAATGTACAATTAAAGTTTAGACATGATAAGACATAGGAGATCAATAAATTGGACACCAGCCTACTCTAAGAATGAGTGATTGATACCATTGTGCTAGCACTCTATTTTATTATCTAAGTACAATAATCCTTTTTGCAGAGATTATTTTAAGTATACTATATTCTTTAAAGGAATGTTTTACATTTCATATTTTTCTTAAATTCATGGAAACCTGTATTAAAGTTAGTTTGACAGCAATAAGCAGGGTAAATTAGAAGATGATAGATAATGCGGTGATATTTCTAGCATTAATGTGTAATCTGACAGTAAGCAGCATTTGATTGCAGTAGTGAAAGTAAAACTAATGTGAACTGCCTAGCCATTCCAACAACTGACATACTGATTACTATATTTCTGTTTATGCAAGGAAATCCTTAAATCCTCCAATTTTAAACAACATTCAGGACAGTCATTATTTTAGCAATCCTTCCATTCTTATTTAATGTACAATAGCTACGGAAAGTATTCAGACCCCTTAAAATTTGTCACTCTTTGTTTCATTGCATTCATTTGGTAAGATCAAAATAGTTCATTGTTTTGTTCGTTAATGTACACTCTGAATCCCATCTTGAAAGAAAAAAAAAAAGAAATGTAGATATTTTTGCAAATTTATTAAACAAGAAAAACCGAAATATCACATAGTCTTAAGTATTCAGACCCTTTGCTCAGTATTGAGTAGAAGCACCCTTTTGAGCTAGTACAGCCATGAGTCTTCTTGGGAATGATGCAACAAGTTTTTCACACCTGGATTTGGGGATCCTCTGCCATTCTTCTTTGCAGAACCGCTCCAGTTTCCTCAGGTTGGATGGCGAACGTTGGTGGACAGACATTTTCAAGTCTCTCCAGAGATACTAAATTGGGTTTAGGTCATGGCTCTGGCTGGGCCAGTCAAGAATGGTCACAGAGTTGTTCTGAAGCCACTGCTTTGTTATTTTAGCTGTATGCTTAGGGTCATTGTCTTTCTGGAAGAAGAACCTTCGGCCCAGTCGGAGGTCCAGAGCACTCTGGAAGAGGTTTTCATCCAGATTATCTCTGTACTTGGCCGCATTCATCTTTCCTTCAATTCCAACCAGTCGTCCTGTTCCTGGATCTGATAAACACCTCCATAGCGTGATGCTGCCACCACCGTGTTCCACTGTCGGGATTGTATTGGGCAGGTGATGAGCAGCGCCTGGTCTTCTCCACACATACCACTTACACCAAAAAGTTCTTCGTCTCATCAGACCACAGAATCTTATTTCTCATAGTCTGAGAGTCCTTCATGTGTTTTTTTTTGTAAACTGTATGCGGGCTTTCATGTCTTGCACTGAGGAGAGGCTTCCATCGGCACACTCTGCCATAAAGCCCGGACTGGTGGAGGCTTCAGTGATAGTTGATTTTGTGGAACTTTCTCCCATCTCCCTACTACATCACTGGAGCTCAGCCACAGTGATCTTGGGGTTCTTCTTTACCTCTGTCACCAAGGCTCTTCTCCCACGATTGCTTAGTTTGGCTGGACGGCCAGGTCGAGGAATTGTGGTCGTTCCAAACTTCTTCCATTTAAGGATTATGGAGGCCACTGTGCTCTTAGGAACCCTGAGCGCTGCAGAAATTCTTTTGTAACCTTGGCAATATCTGTGCTTGCCACAATTCTGTCTCCGAGCTCCTTAGGCTGTTCCTTAGACCTCATGATTCGCATGTGCTCTGACATGCACTGGAGTTGTGAGGTCTTATATAGACAGGTGTGTGCCTTTCCTAATCAAGTTCAATCAGTTTAATTAAATACAGCTGAACTCCAGTGAAGGAGTAGAACCATCTCAAGGAGAATCAGAAGGAAATGGACAGCATGTGAGTTAAATATGGGTGTCACAGCAAAGGGTCTGAATACTTATGACCATGTGATATTTCAGTTTTTCTTGTTTAATAAATTTTCAAAAATATCTAGATTTCAGTTTTTCTCTTTCAAGAAAGTGTGCAGTGTACATTAATGAGCAAAAAATTAACTTTTTTGATCTTACCAAATGGCTGCAATAAAACAAAGAGTGAAAAATTTAAAAGGATCTGAATACTTTCCGTACCCACTGTATTTTATTCAATGTCCAGTAGCACTTAACAACATTTTAGTTATTTATATTTAAGGTATGTTCACATACGAAAGAACCAGCTATAGACAAAGACTACGCCTATCTTAAATATAATCTCTCGACCAGCTAGAAAATCAAACAAAGGAGAGAAAAAATCCTAAAACATAACTTTTAATGATACACCCTAAAATCAATAATCGTCTCCTCAGAAAACAGAGATGCACAAATAACCAACTAGAGGGATGCCTACAATATCCTAACTTGGACTAGACACAACCTAGCCTAACAAAGCAGGACGCCCGTCCCGATAAGGACGCTCCCGCCAGGAACCTAACCCTAATTTACACAAAACCCTACAATAACCTCCAGCCTAGTCCCGACATGATATGTTTTGATCAGCCTCTTGTTCACTTTTCTGATCACCTCAGGGGACTGTCAAGAGGAAAGAAGACCAAAGGTACAGGGAAAGAAAGTGGCTACAGAATTCAAAATATAGCCACTATTTAATGACACAGTTGTAAAATACAATCAGTGTACCAATTAGGTGCAAAATTATAAACTAACAACCCCAATAGAGGACAATAGAAATCATTAAAAGACAAGGCATTTTTATACATACAATCACAGTGAGGACAGGGGGTACTTTCACTGACGATGCAGCCTGATTGAAACAGGTGAAGTAGCTTACCCATATATGGATTGCTGCCCCACAGCCCCAAGTGAAATATGCTGAAAAATATAAACGAAAATCAAATATTACCAAACCCAACAGGTGAAAAAACAGCTAGTTCATCCATTAGTGTGTTTCACTTACAGGTTTGAATGCCCCGACAGTCATCTCCAGCCCTGTGCGCGCATCTGCAGCATCAGCCGCACTACACCAATGGAGACGCTCAGGGACGCGGTCTCCCTGCTATAAGCACGCGCAAAACTGAGCGCCGCTTACTGACGTCACAATGCCGCATCACTCCTCACGAAGCGTGGTGCACGGTGTCCATGGTGACCCGGCCAGAGAGCATTGTCAACGCAACACTGCCACCACATGAACGCCAAGCAAAACGCAGGGCAATGCATAAATCATATGCATAGCTTTTTATTTAAACTCACGGTATTTACAGGCAGAAAGTGGAAGCAATCAACTAATAGCAGTACTAACTGGGCAAAAATAATGATGGTTATCAAGAGTGGACCACACTTTAAACAATCAGAGAAAGAATAGTCCAAAACATAAAAGACACAGTGTATTAAAGGTCAAAAAACCAGCGAAAAGTCAAAATAAGTTAGATGAACTTAAATGAAGCAGCTAAAATCAAGCTGCTCATTTAACCCTTTTGGTGCCACAGTTTGTAAGGAATGTATCCAGAAACATTCCTTTTGAAGTATTAAACGATTAACATCCCCCCTTCTACAGGTAAGGGGCATTCGATCAATACCCCGCCATTTCAGACAAGATGGATTACCCCCATGTGACTGATGAATATGTTGTGAAATGGGGGTCTCGCGTCCATGTCGCACGTCAGCAAGATGTTCACCAATACGTCTACGCAGCTGACGAATCGTTTTTCCCACGTATCTCATGCCACACTCACAACTTATTAAGTATATCACATGTGTAGTTTTGCAATTGACAAAATGATTGATGGAAAAAATCTTGCCATTTGTATCTGTAAATGTCATACTCTTATCAATATAAAGGCAGAAACTACAAGTCCCGTATTTGAAGGTCCCTTTAGGTCTTTGGAGCCAAGTCTCTCTACGAGGGGGCGAAAAATGACTGTGGACCAAATGGTCCCTTAAATTGCGTCCCCGTCTGAAGGAGATAGACAGTGAAGTACCCAGGATGTCCCGAAGATCGGGATCCATTCGAAGGACATGCCAGTGGCGTCCAAGAATCTGTCTAATTTGAGGGGCCGCATTGTCAAAAGTTCCCACTAGATGTATAATCGATCCGACATCGTCCTCCTTTTTTGAATCAGAAACAAGCAGTTTCGACCGATCCTCGGATATCTAGATTTCAGTTTTTTTTTTTTTTCAAGAAAGGGTGCAGAGTATACATTAATGAGCAAAAAAGAAATTTTTTATCT
>JAODAL010039203.1:0-38259 GCA_025379985.1 Phyllomedusa bahiana
CGGTAATCCACGTTCTCATAGAGAACTATGGATTCCGTCTCCTCTCCCCGCTCGCCGTATTTCGTGAGCGGGGAGAAAGTGACATGTCAATTATCACGGCGGTATATACGCCATGGATAATGAATGTCTATGGGGCCCTCCCGGCTGCACGGCACACAGCGTAATTGGGGCGAAACCCGTCCCCGAAATTATCCAGGGATAAGCCGGGGAAAAATACCAAAAAAGAAGTTGGTTTGGACAGTGAGGAGGAAAATTACAAAGGGGGGAATAAAAAAAAATAATGATCAAAACCCAAACACACTACGAAATGCCATACTTGGAAGTGCTACTTATAGCTCATATGCACAGTGTGGAGCTCCCTTTTCATGTGAGTTTCCGTATGTAGGGGTTACCGTTCCCTAACACGCGAAAGGCCCCCGGTTCGAACCCCGGGCGGAAAACATCTTTTATAGGAAGAAAATTTTTTTTTTTCCCTTTTTTTTTTATTTACATGTTTTTCTTGTTATATTAATTGACCTGCTGATTGGCCCCTAATAAATACGTTAAACGATTTCACAGTACTAAATGTGCTCCGTTTTTTCAGCTCCCCCGGGGTCTCTATGCCGTACAATAGGCACATGAACTGTGCCGGCGGCCCTGACTCCCGGGGATGGGGGGAACGAGCCCTGAGAGTATCCCGCCCCGCGTTTACGGCGTTCCGGCTACAACAAGGCTGACTGAGCGAGGTGACGGGGCGCAAAAGGGGGCTGGACCCGGGATGCAGAGCCCCCGACTGAGGAAGTTGCAAACCCTGCCCCCGTATTGATGCATTAGGGGGGGCGCTGTGATATGTGGCGATAGGGCAATCAGGTGAGTGATCGAGGTAATGGTCACTATTGATGGCGTTACGAGGTGCTGGCACTATTTATGGGTGTATCAAGGGGGACGGTCACTATGATGGCTGTATACGATGTTGGTCGCTCTGATGGTGAGTGCTCAAGGTGTGGTATATGATGGGTGTATACAGATTTTACTGGGCATATTGATGGCTGTATACAGAGGTGTGGCATATGATTTGTATAAAGGTGACGGTCAAAAGAGGCGTATACAGAGGGGATGGGCATATTGTGGCTGAAAACGAGGTGCTGGTCCCTATTGATGGGTTAAAGAGGTGATGGTCGCTATAGGTGTTTACGAGGGGACTGGTCGCTATTGATGGCTGTTACGAGGGGTGGTCGCTATTGTGGTGTATAAAGGTGATGGTCACTACTGATTGTTAAAGAGGGACTGGTCGTATATGGCTGAAAACGAGGTGACTGGTCACTTTCTGAGGGTTATACAGAGGGGGGGCTTCAAAATGATGGCTGTAACAGAGGTGACTGGTCGCTACTGAGGTGTATACAGAGGTGACTGGTCGTATGATGGTGTAACAGGGGTGACTGGTCGTACTATGGTGAATACAGAGGTGATGGGGGCTATTGATGGGTGTATACAAGGGGATTTGGGGCACACTGATGGCTGTATAAAGAGGGGACTGGTCGCTACTGATGGTGTAACAGAGGTGATGGTCACTATTGATGGCTGAAAAATGGAGGGTCATACGAGGTTTAAACAAGGGACTGGTCGCAATTTGGATGGCTGTATACAGAGGGGACTGGCGCATTATGGCGTTACAGGGGGAATGGCACTTTTGTGGCGTAACAGAGGTGCGGGTGCAATGAGGGCGAACAATGAGGTCCTATTGAGGCTGATCAGAGGTACGGTCACTACTGAGGCTGTATAAAAGGTGACTGGCCCGCTACGAGGTGAATACAGAGGGCTGGTGCTATTGAAGGCGTATACAGGGGGTGACGGTCACTCTGATGGCGTATAAAGAGGTGACTGGTCGCTACTGATGGCTGAATACAGAGGGGACGGCCCTATTGATGGCTGTATACAAGGGACGGGTCATATGGGCGTATACAGAGGTGACTGGTCACTATGAGGCGTATAAAGGGGTGAGGCCCCGAAAGATGGCTAAAATACGGGGTACTGTCACTATTGTGGCTGTATACAGAGGTGAGGGTCCTCTGTGGCTGAACAGAGGGAGGGTCGCTAAGAGGTGTTAAAAGGGGTGACTGGTCGCTACTGATGGCTTTTAAACAAGGGTGGTTAGAGGGGAAATCCCAGAGGTGACTGGTCCGCTATTGATTGTATAAAAGGGGGTGACTGTCGCTATTGAGGTTTTATACAGGGGGGACGGTCGCTATTGAGGCTGTATACGAGGGGACTGGGCTACTGATGGCTGTATACAGAGGGGAGGTACAAAGAGGCAAAATACAGAGTGACTGGCGCTACGATGGCGTAACAGAGGTGAGGGTCACTACGATGGCTGTAAAAAAGGGTACGGTCACTTACTGATGGCGTATAAAAAAGGGGATGGTCGCACTGATGGCTGTATACAGAGTTGACTGGTCCCTATTGTGCTGTATACAAGGGATGGTCGCTATTGATGGCTGTAACAAGGGGAGGTCGCATTGTGGCTGTATACAAGGTGACGGTCGCTTTTAGGCTGATACAAGGTGACTGGTCCTATTGATGGCTTTTATACAGAGGTGACTGGCCCCCTACTGGGGCGTATACAGAGGTGGGGTCGCATGATGGTGATACAAGGTGACTGGTCGCTATGATGCTGAAAAAAGGGGTGATGGTCGCTTTGATGGCTGTATAAGAGGGGCTGGTCGCTACTGATGGCTATTTTACAGGGGGGACGGTCGCTACTGATGCGTATACAGAGGGGAGGGTCGCTAGATGGGTATACAAGGGACTGGTCGCTACTGAGGGCTGTTTTAAAAAGGTAGGGTCGCTATTGATGGCTGTTACAGGGGGAGGTCCTACGAGGGCTGTATACAGAGGAATGGTCGCTTGATGGCTGTAACAGGGGGGTGGTGCTCTGATGGTGATACAGAGGGGAGGGCCCTTTCTGATGGCTGATACAAGGGGACTGGTCCTTTTGAGGGTGTATACGGGGGGGGACTGGTCGTATTGATGGCTTTAAAAAGGGGGGATGGTCCCTTAAAAAGGCTGTTACAAGGTAAATGGTCGTTTTGAGCTGTATACAGGTTGTGGGTTTTTTTTTTAAAAAGGAGCGGGGGCGTATTGAGGCTGATACGGGGTGCCGGTTTTTTTTGCGCAAGGACGGGGGCGCATTGAGTTTTATACGGAGGTGTCGGGTGTTGCGCATAGGAGCGCGGGTCGCTATTGATGGCTGTATACGGAGGTGTCGGGTGTTGCGCATAGGAGCGCGGGTCGCTATTGATGGCTGTATACCGAGGGGACTGGTCGCTACTGATGGCGTATACGGGGGTGCCCGGGTGTAACCAAGGACGCGGTCGCTATTGGGGGGCTGTTACGGGGTGCGGGTGTTGCGACGGGAGCGGGCCTTTTGAGGGCTGTATACGGGAGGTGGGGGGCGCATGGACGCGGGTCCATTGATGGCGTATACGGAGGTTTTGGGGTGTTGCCTATAGGGCGGGGTCGCTATTTATGGCTGTTACAAGGGTTTCGGTTAACCTATAGGAGCGCGGGTCCTATTGATGGTGTATCGAAGGGTGGGGTTTTGCGCAAGGAGCGCGGGCGCTTTTAAAGGCTGTAACGAAGGCGGTTTTGCGCATAGGAGGCGGTCGCTATTGATGGCTGTATACGGAGGTGTTGGGTGTTGCCTAAAGAGGGGCCCCTTTTGAGGCTGTATCGAATGTCGGGGAAAACCATGGGACGCGGGTCGCTATTGATGGCTTTACAAGGTTGGGTGTTGCGCATAGGAGCGGGCCCCCTATGATGGCTGTATACGAAGGTGTCGGGTGTTGCGCTAGGACCCGGGGGGTCCTATTGAGGGTTATAGGCGGTGTCGGTGTTGCCAGAATCCAGGTTTATTTGCAGTGGTACATGGAATTTATTTGTTGTTAACCCATTGTGCCAGGAAAAGAAGGGAATCCATTAAGTCCTGGAATGGGGACAGTCATATGTCTTTGTTTGAGAAAATGTTTTTGAAAATTGTTGGTTTAAAAGGTTTTTTCACCAGTTGTGTCAGGAAAGGGGGAAACTCGAGAATCTATTATGATCTATAAAATTTTGGGACAAACTAGATCACCTGCACAGATCCTTAAACTGGACCCTTTTAATTTCGTGTAGCCCGTTGTGTTTAAGCTGATGGGATGGTAGCAACGTTTGTCGTCCATTTTTTCAGGAAAAAAATTGGAAATCTGAAGATCTATTCTAAGTCAAAAAATCAAAACCATCCTACAAACCCCTAAAGTTTACCTTGTATGTTCAGTGTGAACATTGTATTGAGTGGGAAAGACTAAATCTATACCCCGATGAGACGGGGCAAATTTGGGTTTTGTCAGGAAAAGAAAGGGGAACTTGAGAGATCTGTACAATCTTTTTTATCTGGGTTAAAATAGATCCCATGCTGCACGGATCCCGAAAACAGGCTAGTGATGTTGTTAACAGCGCCCAAACCCCAAGCAAAGTCCACTGTTTGCCTTTCCCCCCCGTGTTGACCCTTTGCCATCTCCTCTGTACTATAGGAACTCCGGCCCCGCTACCATGCCCCTGCGGCACAGTCAGAGGTGTAACCGATTAAAGGAAAAGAAGAATGGGCTTCCCCGGTGACTGCACCATTGAAACGGGGACTTCCAGTACAAAACTCAAGGAATTGTTGGTTCCTTCAGGAAAATTTTTCCGAACCTCTTTAGGACCGTTGGACGGGAGTATATTCTTGCCAAAACAATTTACCCCGGCTGGATTCCCGACAATGCAATTTTCTTTATAGCGGTACTTTTGCAGTTTGACAGGTGAGGCTCATGTTTTTTGGTTTACTTCAAAGGTAAACAAGGCCCTGTTCACAAAGCAATATCCGGACGTATTTTATCCGTAATTACGTCCGGAGTGCGCAAATTACGGGCTGAAACTCCTAGTAACTTGGGGGAATCCCCCAGTTCAAGAGACTAGGGGTTACGTCTCCTCCCCTGCTCACGGATCCCCGAGGGGGGGATAATTGACAAAATTTATTACCCCGGCGTATACGCGCCCCGGTAACGAATTTCTAGGGCCCGAGGTGCCAGCCCCCCCCTCCCCCTGCTTTTATATAATTCAATACATATAAAAAAGCATTTTTTGAATTAAACACATTAAAATTTTTGGGCCCGGGCCCCCTTTGGGCTTTACTGAAACGCATGTAAAATCTGTGTTGTGTATATATAATAAAATTTTATAATATATATAAGGTGGTGTACATACATCGTTTTTTTCTCAAAAAACTCATGCAAAACGAAACCAAAAAATCATCACTGCTGCTTTTTTCGGGATGCAGTTTTCAATGCCTTTTTCTTCTAGTAAAAAACGGATCCAAAGCGTCGTGTGAACATACCCTTAGGCCACGGCTGAAATTTGGATGTATTTCATCCTAAAAAGGGCCGAGCGCAAATTACGGCTGGAAAATCCCCGGTTCATTACGGTAATCCCCATTTCTCATAGAGAACTATGGATTACGTCTCCTCTCCCTGCTCCGGCGAATCCGCCGGGCGGGAGATAATTGACATGTGAATTACCAGCGGCGTATACACGCCACTGGTAATGCATGTCGATTGGCTGGCGAGGTGCCGGGCTCCCGCCCCCGGCCACACAGCGCAATTGCGGGGCGTAATTACGCCCTGCAAATACACCATGTGAACCTAGCCTTAGTGTGCTTTTACACGGTCCGTTTTTGATGCGTTTTTTTGTACAGTAATGTACAGCATTAATTGCTGTGCCTTCCTGCACAAAAACGCATCAAAAACTCAGTGTGAAAGCACCCTTAGGCTATGTTCACACGGCATAATTGCGGGGACATATTTCGCCCGAAATTACGCCGTGTGTACGGGGGCGGGGGGCCGGCAACCCGCCGTCCCCATAGACATTCATTATTCTCGGCGCGTATACGCCGTGAATAATTGACGTGTCACTTATAGGGCGAGCGGGGAGAGGAGACGTAATTCATAGTTCTCTATGAGAACTGTGGATTACCGTAATGACAGGGACGTATCTCGCCCTGTATTTCACGCATAATGGCGCAAATTACGGGGCGAGATACGTCCCAGTTTAAGCCATGTCAACATAGCTTTAGGGTATGTTCACACGGCTTGTTTTGGGGCATATTTCGCAGTGTACTGCGCTTAATACGTGGGGACCTGCGATCAATAATTACGGTAATCTATAGCGCTCATTGAGAACTATGGATTACGCCTCCTCTCTCCGCACGTACAATACGATCTTATTGTACGTGCGGGGAGATAAGTGACATGTCATTTATTCGCGGCACGTAATGCATGTCTGTGGGCCAGTGTATTGTATGTGACGTAATACATTGTGTGAACATACACTTAGGCTGCTTTCACACAGCTCAGTTTTGGTGCAGTTTTAACTGCGCTCCAATTAAACTGCCTTTCTTAGGCTATGTCCACACTGCACATGATTACGATCGTATCTCCGGCGCTTTTCGTTTTTTTAAAAGCGCCGGAGATACGATCGTCAGTGTGGTGCAATAGAAAAGACGAGTTGCTGTCTACACAGCTCGTCTTTTCTCTGCCCGTCTTTCGGCAGCGGCGTATTATACAACATGTTGTATAATACGCCGGTGCTTCTCGTCTTCTTGACGTATTCCCATACAATACTATTGTCTGGGGGGCGTCGGGAAAACGAGAAGCGGCCGCGGCGTTTGCACAAAGCGTGACCAAAGCCGCGGTCCTGCAGCAGAGGGAACGGCCGCTGTAAGGGCCGTTTTTTTCTCTGATGCAGTGTAGACATAGCCTTACCAGCAAGCTTTTTCACTTATCTAAACTGTTTGGAAAGTGAGTAATCAATTAGTGTGTTTGTATCCACAAGACTTCCAACACGGTCATTGATTACTTACTTGAAACACCTTTCTGAACAATTTAGACAACTGAAAGAAGCCATGATAGGCCATCATTGTCTGATAGGTGCAAGTCCTTCCTCTGGGACCTGAACCTATCTCTGGAACAGAACGGAGAACCATGCGCAAGCACGACAAAGCTTACTTGGAAAGCTGGTAATTTTTGGGACCCGTCCGTGAGGTAGATGCACGTCTCAGAGGTGGGGCCCACATCTATCAGTCAATGATGCCTTAGCCTAGCAATATGCTATCATTGTCTAGGGTAGTCAAACCCTGCTAATCTGAAACCATTTAAACACTGTGGTTCCACATGCCAGCACAACTTGCATGAAATAAATGCCACTCGTCTTGCTGTAATTCCTACAGGTGTCATTTAGAAGAAGTCCTCACTGCAGCAGAATATTTAAGGCTGGAAGAAGTGATTTTAACATGCAGAATGAAACTGGACCTTGCTATTACAGAGGGAGCCTGTGGTACAGAACTGCCTTCTGCAGAGGATAGTCCTGACCCAACTCAACCTCCAGAACACACAGCCACAGCAGACACAAGAGAAGACCTATGTCGGTCTAAGAAGATTACAAGTAGAAAAACTGCCAGGAGCAAAAAGTGGAAAAGGAAAGTACCCTCTACCCTAAAAACACCAAAAAAGGTGGTGGAGCAGCAAAAACCTTCATCGGACTCCTGCCTGCCGGTGAATAAACCGGTAGGCCCCTCACCAGAGCAACCGTCTCAGGATAGCTGCTCACTTCCAGTCATTACGGCACTGAACTGTGAAAGCCTTTTACCAGAAGCTAATGCTTCTCAGCCGGCACCAGTCAAGAAAAAACAAATCGCGTTGCCACAAGACGGAGCCTTGAAGGAACACTGTATGACAAATATTACAAGTGCATCTAACATGTGCAAGACGGAAGGCTCGGTGCAGGATGTGGATCCAAAATACTTCAAGAATAAACCTACGTGCAATACTTGTGGAAAAGTTTTCTCAGAAGCCAGCAGTCTTCGGCGGCACATGCGGATCCATAAAGGTGTTAAACCTTACGTGTGTCATTTATGTGGAAAAGCTTTCACTCAGTGTAACCAGCTGAAAACGCACGTTAGGACCCATACAGGTAGGATAATTTGCCTTATCTTGTAGTGACGGGGGCATGGTGGGCCTTGATGACCAGAATTATTTTACTGGGTCTTCAGTCACCTCTCTGCAGTGTTTCTTAAGCTAATTTGTCCTGTGCTGCATGTAGCTTCCCTTCCCCCCCAGCTGAGCTGTACAAGCCCCATGAACCTTTGCTGTGCTTGAATATTTCTCTCCCTACCATCCGAAGTACATACCCCTTGATTCTCTGCTGTGTTAAGAGCTTTGGGAAGCAGACCCAAAAAGGTGTGGCTTCTTTTCAGGCTTCCCTGGAGCCGTCACACTCTTTGGTTTCCTGGGCTCTACGCAATTCTGTTTCCTGATTATCGGGAAATACAGAACTACTGATTTTTCCTGGTTTCCAACAGCTGATGTAGAGCTGGAAGAAGTCCCCAGAGAACTTTATGAAAGTACATTACAAGTATGGGAGGGATATATGTGTGTAATATATATATATAATATATATATTTTTTTTTTTTTTTAAGAAATATTTTTTTCACTGGCCAACCCAACAACTCCACGCATAATGTAACTGTACAGCATATACTTAGCAAGGGAGTATTGAGCTGGCTGGCTGGCTGGATGGCAGTTTAACCACTAAGATGCTGCGGTCATTGTGACTGCAACATCTAAATGGTTAGGAGATGTTACGCCACTCTGTTGCAGAGTGATCAGATTGTGAAGGCCCACTAAGTAAGAAGTTTTGTCAAGCATTCCTACCAAACCCTGAAGCATGGTGTAATAGAACCATATTGGAATGCTTTTCTGCAATGCTATTGTATTACAGAACAGTATACAAGCGCTTGTGCCCCTAGTGGTCAAGTGCCCTAGGTGGACTAAAGCTTCAGGGTTAAAAATACGTTACAAGAACACCCCTTTTAGCTGTTTTACAAGTAAGAGGGTCAGTTGTCATTTATGTCGCCATGTCCGTAAAAGTCTGATCTGTTAAAATATAACCCTGTTTATCTCGCACCGTATGGAAAAAAAATCTAATTTTTTTTTTGTCCTCCCAAAAAATTAGATTAAATTAGACTGCAGCATAAAGATGACCTGTCATTTAGATTGCTTTTTAAACTCCATAAGGACAACCCTTCCTGCCCCACCTCCTCTGCTCCTCCTCCCACCCGCCCAAAAAAAAAAAAAAAAAACGCAATTGCTTTTTTCTTTTGATGTTTTTAGGAGAAAAGCCATATCAGTGCAAGCTGTGTGATAAAGGTTTTGCTCAGAAATGCCAATTGGTCTTTCACAGCCGAATGCATCATGGAGAAGAGAAACCATATAAATGTGATGTGTGCAATCTACAATTTGCAACTTCCAGCAATTTAAAGATTCATGTCAGGTCAGTAAGATTAGTAATGCCTTAAAGAGGTGTTCCAGGAGTTAAGAATGCTTTTTGGTCTGTTGGGGCATGCTAAAAATAGAAAAGGATCACACTTGCCTCTGAGACGCTCCTGTTCCTTCCTGGCAGCTGCCCCGGCCATCCCGGCTGTAGCTGTGAGCGTTCATCATTCACATGACCGGTACAGCCAATCACATGAGCCCGTGTTTGGCTGTACCTATCACATGAACGATGAACAGGAAGGCTACAAAGATGAGCTTTCAACATTTAGGCAGGGTTTACACGGCAATAATTGCAATATGTATTTTGCCCGCAATTACACCGTGGGGGCGGGTGGGCCGGCGGCCTGCCGACCCTATAGACATTCGTTATTCATGGCGCGTTCTCTATGAGAACTGTGGATTACATAATGACTGGGAAGTATCTTGCGCTGTACTGCGCTAAATACGGGACGAGATAAGTCCCATTTTAAGCTATGTGAACATAGCCTTAGGAACAAGTAATTGAAGACATTTTCTAAATACATTGGTCTTTTGATTTTACTTATGTCATGAGAGATTTTATCTGCTCTAAGTGCTCACAGGTTTCTATGGTTACCTGTCCCTAATTCTATCCGATTAGAGCCGAGAATGATGTTACCATGGACAGCTCACCAGCAGACTAATTATCTCTAACAATTAATTAGCTGTTGTTTACAGGTAAGCAATAGTTTTCACTCCTCAGAGCTTGTGTAGATTTTTTTTTTTTTTTTTTAACTCAGAAATTGATCTCCTGCACTGCTCTTTGCAATGTTTATATACAGTCATGGCCAAAAGTTTTGAGAATGATACAAATGTTAATTTTTACAAAGTCTACTGCATCAGGTTTTATAATGACAATTTGCATATACTCCAGAATGTTATAAAGAGTGATCAGCTTAACAGCAATTAATTGCAAAGTCAATAGTTGCCTAGAAAATGAACTTTTCCCCCCAAAACACATTTCAACTTCATTGCAGGCCTGTCTTAAAAGGACCAGCTAACATCATTTCAGTGATTGCTTTATTAACACAGATGTGGGTGTTGATGAGGACAGGGCTGGAGATCAAGCTGTCATGATTAAGTAAGACTCACACACCACTGGACACTTTAAAAGGAGGCTGGTGCTTGGCATCATTGTTTCTCTTCTGTATAACCATGGTTATCTCTAAAAAACACATGCAGTCATCGTTGCACTGCACAAAACTGGCCTAACAGGGAAGAGTAATCGCAGCTAGAAAGATTGCACCTCAGTCAACAATCTATCGCATCATCAAGGAATTCAAGGAGAGAGGTTCCATTGTTGCCAAAAAGGCTCCAGGGTGCCCAAGAAAGACCAGCAAGCGCCAGGACCGTCTCTTAAAAGTGTTTCAGCTTTGGAATCGGGCTACCAGCAGTGCAGAGCTTGCTCAGGAATGGCAGCAGCAGTGTGAGTGCATCTGCATGCACTGTGAGGCGGAGACTCATGGAGCAAGGCCTGGTGTCAAGGAGGGCAGCAAAGAAGCCACTTCTCTCCAGAAAAAACATCAGGGACAGACTGATATTTTCCCAAAGGTACAGAGAGTGGACTGCTGAGGACTGGGTAAAGTCATTTTCTCTGATGAATCCCCTTTCCGAATGTTTGGAACATCTGGAAAACAGCTTGTTCGGAGAAGACAAGGTGAGCGATACCACCAGTCTTGTCTCATGCCAACTGTAAAGCATCCAGAAACCATTCATGTGTGGGGGTTCCCTTCTCAGCCAAGGGCATCGGCTCTCTAACAGTCTTGCCTAAAAACACATCCATGAATAAAGAATGGTACCAGAATGTCCTCCAAGAGCAACTTCTCCCAACCGTCCAAGAGCAGTTTGGTGATCAACAATGCCTCTTCCAGCATGATGGAGCACCTTGCCATAAAGCAAAGGTGATAACTAAATGGCTCAGGGAACAAAACATAGAGATTTGGGTCCATGGCCTGGAAACTCCCCCGATCTTAATCCCATTGAGAACTTGTGGTCAATCATCAAGAGACGGGTGGACAAACAAAAACCAACAAATTGTGACAAAATGCAAGCATTGATTGTGCAAGAATGGACTGCTATCAGTCAGGATTTGGTCCAGAAGTTGATTGAGAGCATGCCAGGGAGAATTGCAGAGGTCCTGAAGAAGAAGGGTCAACACTGCAAATACTGACTTGCTGCATTAACTCATTCTAACTGTCAATAAAAGCTTTTGTTAATCATAATATGATTGCACTTGTATTTCTGTATGTGATAAAAAACATCTGACAAACCAGAGGGCAACAGATCATGTGAAAATGATTTGTCATTCTCAACTTTTGGCCATGACTGTAGTTACAGTGATAGGCTTAATATGCTAATCACTGCTACAGAACCACCAACAGCCTGACAAGACCAGAGTAAAGGAAAAGCTGCCTGTGAATGTGAAACTGCATTGTGAGAAAACCTGTTGGAGTATAGTGGATACTATGTTCATATTGACTTTGGTTTTGTCTCTCTCTTTTTATTTTGTAAATGTTGAACATGTATCTTTAAAAACCTTAAAGGTGTTTTACCACGATGTAATGTTGACATGGGATCCTCCAAAATGGCTGTTTAATCACTTTTCTAAATATTTGATAACAAAAAGTGAAGCCTCTGAGAGCTACAGCTTTATTTAAGCCTTTAGGCCATGTTCACACGGCTTATTTCGCCGCGGATTGGCGCCGTACTGCGCGCCGGATTTGCGCTGCAGTACGGCACCAATCCGTCGGAGTAATTACGGTAAACCACAGTTCTCATAGAGAACTATGGATTCCGTCCCCTGCTCCCCGCTCGGCGAATCCGCCGGGCGGGGAGAAAGTGACATGCACATTATCCAGGCGCAATACGCGCCATGGATAATGCAAGTCTATAGGGCTGTCGGGCCGCGCCCCCGCACCCGCCCCTTATTCAAGCCGGAATTGTGAGCGCAATCCGGCTCGCAATTCCGGCTTGAATAAGCTGTCTGAACAAGGCCTTAGGGTGCTTTCACACGGTGCGTTTTTGATGCGTTTTTTTAGGATGCGTTTTTTGTGCAACAATGTATATCATTAATTGCTGTGCCTTCCTGTACAAAAAACGCATCAAAAACGCACCGTGTGAAAGCACCCTAAGGCGATGTTCCCACGGCTTATTCTGGGACGTAATTACGCGCTGAAGTGCGCCAATTACGGGCTGAATCCGTCCCAGTCATTACGGTAATCCACAGTTCTCATAGAGAACTATGGATTACGTCTCCTCTCCCTGCTCGGCGAATACGCCGGGCGGGGAGATAAATGACAGGTCACTTTCTAGCGGCGTATACGCGCCGCTAGCAATGACTGTCTATGGGCCGGCGAAGTGCCGGCCACCCGCTCCTCGCTCTCCCGCCCCCGGCCACACGGCGTAATTGCGGGGCGGAATTACGCCCCGCAGTTAAGCCGTGTGACCATAGCCTCAGGCTATGTCTACACTGCACAGAAAAACGTCCGTTTTTTCAGCTTTTTTCTTTTTCTAAAAACGCTGGAAAAACGACTGTAATCATCTCCCATAGACTCTATTGTAAAAACCTCCTGCTGTCTACACTGAGCTTTTTTCTGCTCGTTTTTTTTTAATGGTCGTATTTTGCAACATGCTCTAAAAAACGCCAGAACAGAATATTTACTACAGGAGTCTATGGAAAGCGGCGGACGTCTTTTGGCGCGTTTTCGTGGCGTTTTTTGCCGCGATTTTTCAATGAAAACCCTCCCAGAGACCCAAGTCCCACCTATCCTGGGTGTAACAAAGGTTAATCCTTATCAAATTTGCATACAAGTGTCTGATGTGTCCTTTTTTTGTACCTTTTGTAATAAAATGATCATGCTTTTGTCGCTAACGATTTTTGCGCAATTCATATTTTTTTCGCTAAAAATACGTTTTTTTTTACAGATTTGGGCATCAGAATCAGTTTTTTTTTTTTTTTTACAGATTTTGATGCTAAAATCCTTTTCTAAACATATTTTGGCACTAATAACGTTATCTCGCCTCTGACGCCAAAAATACGTTTTTTTTACGGATTTTGCCGCAAGAATCCGTTTTTTTACATTTTTTGGCAGTAAAATAATTTTTTTTTTACAGGTTTTGGCACTAATAACGTTATCTCGCTTCTGATGCCAAAAATAAGTTTTTTTACGAATTTTGGCACAATAACCCACTATTTGGCACTAAAAATTTTTTTTACAGATTTTGGCACTAATAACGTTATCTCGCCTCTGACGCTTAAAATACGGGGGGGTTTTACGGATTTTGGCGCAAGAATCTGGTTTTTACATTTTTGGCACTAAATTACATTTTTTTTACAGATTTTGCCGCTAATAAAGTGATCTCGCTTCTGACACTAAAAATATATTTTTTTTTAATGGAATTTGGCGCAATAATGCATTTTTGGGGATTTTAGCGCTAAAATCCTTTTCTTTACAGATTTTGATGCTAATAAAGTTATCTTGCTGTATGCAAAGATAATGTGGTATTTTGTGGATTTTGGTGCAAGAATCTGGTGCAAAATTTAATAAAGTAGTAGCACGCAGCAGCAGCAGCACACAAAGGACAATGTGCTCACAATGGCTACAGTGATCTAAAGGAAGTGACTACTTAACATGTTAACTCCGCCTGTAGGGTGTAGTTTACATCCAATGGCTTAATTTGTGCATCCATTAAAAAGCAGAGCAAAGACGCTCCAAAAAACGGCCGTTTTTTCTGCTGCTTTTGACAGGCAGTGGACAGAAAACTCAGTTTCATGAACTTTTGTAGTAATTCGTTTTCAGGTCGTTTTTTGTCCACTGCAGTGTAGACATAGCCTTAGTTTCCTGAAAGTTTACATTAGACACGACCAGGAGCTGATCTGGCCGCACTTGCGTGTTTGCACTTCTTATCTGATAACAGGGAACATGAAGAAACTTGCAAGGGGCTTTGGTGAAAGATTCTGTGTCTTTTGTATAGAGAATCCACTGGTTCTAATGTAATTATTTTAGTGCACCTTTCAGACTATCCCTGCCACTGCGTCTCTCTGCTCAGACATCCTCCCTCTCCCCTCGTGACTCAGCGTGCTGTGTTTATCTTTTCTACTGAGCAGATCACAGGTAATGAACTCACTTCTTGGCAAAACCCCTTTAAGAAAAAAAGACAGTTAAATAAAAAGATATTTCATTGTCCTGTGCTGTAGTTCCCAACTGACCTGTATAATACTGGATGACATTGAATCCATTACGATGTAATGGCACATGACTGTTACAGCCATGGGATGTTCCCTCACTTTAGACTAATACTACATCCTCCAGTGATTAGTGATGGCTGCTGTGTGACATCTCTGAACTGACACAGAATCTCTGAGGCCTTTTACATCTGCTCAGCAGGGATCAGCAGAGAGAAATTTTAAAAAGGTGTCGGGTTGTATTCCTAGTTCTCTGAGGTGTCTGCCATTTGTGGAAAATGACTGGGACCCTAGTACTGGTAATGCTTGGCAATCTATGGCCTGGTTCACATCGTTGTAGTTATTTCCACTTCTTTGTTCCATCATAAGATCAGAAAAATGAAAATAACTGTGGTGACAGATCTGTTTTGTGACGGACACCAACGTCGCCTGACAGACCTCACTTGCTAGAATGGGATCCAATGAATTTCCGTCATAGTGTCCGTCATTTTAACAGAAACCTTTTGCAGCATGCTGCACTATTTATCTGTCTTTTTTTATGGAATCTACAATGGAGTCACTTAACGGAACCTCTAACACAGATGTTAACCAACCCGAAGTAAAATTGGCTCATTAAAGGGGTGTTTCCGAGACTTTTAAAAGCTCGATTGTCCGATGAGGCATGAGCACATAATGACTGTGGCCTGTGATTGTCTACACATAGCATGTGAACGATGAACATTCACTGTATAGCAGGGATGAACAGGGCGGCCACCAGGACAGAACAGTGTCACGGAGGTAAGTTTGCCTCTTATTTTTCTTTTTTCAATCATGCCCCATCAAGCTTCTGAAGGTCTCCTGAACATCCCTTTAAATCATTATAGTGGGTAGATGTTATCATGGGGAACAATTAGTTGTCAGCTGTGGAGAATGGACACCTGAATGTTATTTGTGTGATTATATTATGTGCATGGATGGATTAGGATACAATTTGAAGTTGCCTCTTGTAAGCTATTTAGTAGAGCCCTTTGACTAGTGTTGTACTTCGGATTCTGCCCGATTTATTGCAGAAAAATCATACCAGCAATTGACAGCTACTAGTCAGAGAAGAAAAAAAAGGGAAGTGTATCAGTGACTGATGCAAGTGTATTCAATGAATGCATGATAGATTTCGTCTGTCTTGCTGCCGATTGGTTGCATGATTTTCACGTAATCTCTGGCAAAATTCGGATGGGGCTGAATCCAAAACACAACACTACCTACAATTTTTTTTTGTTAATAATAAGGTTATCTTTTCTTCTTTCTAGAAACACAGTGGAGAAAAGCCATATGTCTGTGACAGGTGCGGTCAGCGATTTGCACAGGCAAGCACCCTGACTTACCACGTCCGGCGACACACGGGAGAGAAACCCTATGTCTGTGACACCTGTGGAAAAGCATTTGCTGTCTCAAGTTCTCTAATTACCCATGCAAGGAAGCATACAAGTAAGAAGTGAGATCTGATTAAGCAGCATGTACAAAACCATTTTAAGGCTATGTTCACACGGTGTAATTGCGGGCACGTATTTCGCTCACAATTACGCCGGGGGCAGGGGGGCTGGCAGCCCGCCGGCCCCATAGACATTCATTATTCACGGCGCGTATACGTCGTGAATAATTGACATGTCACTTATGTCCCCGCTCACCGAATTGTGCAAGCAGGGAGAGGAGACGTAATCCATAGTTCTCTGAGAACTGTAGATTACCGTAATGACTGGGACGTATCTCGCCACGTATTTAGCGCGGTACGGCGCGAGATGCATCCCATTTTAAGCCGTGTGAACATAGCCTAATTGCTCCCTTTCAATCAAAATCAAACATTTCCTAAACAGGACATATCAAAAGTGCATGTACAGTAGAGTATAGCTAAAGTGTAAAGGATAAAACCTTGATTATTACATGCCTAAGTTTACATAGTAAAATAGTTTTTTTGGGATGAAAAAAAGACATATGTCCATTTACCTCTGCTTTATCAATTTGGAGTAACGCTAAACTCAAAGCCACAACAACCCAAAAAGATCCTGAACTGGGCAACACAATAGTATGAGTGTTTAGTTGTGCCCACAACATACCATTACAAATATCACACAAAAATGTTGCATGAAAAAATATTAAAGATTTTAATCTCGGTGCTAATAAATAAAACTAATATTAACGAGTAAGAGAAATCCCTAGACAATCCATACCAATAACCCTAAGGAACTACCTACTCCCACCTTACCACAGAGATTTTGACTAACTGCCCCGATAAGGGTGCCCCCAACGTCCTCTATCTTCATGATAGCGGATGTTCCTTGCCTCTGGGTATATCTATGCATCATCTGGTCTGTTAACATTAGAGACAGGCATTTGGGGGCCTTTATACTGCCCATATGTGTCCATAGAAATGCACGGACCACTTTGTAAGTATGCGACCTTTTGTTTGCTGGCGGCATTTGTTCATCCATGATGCTCCCTGGTCTGTGGTGGAATACTTGTCTGGTACATTAATAATGTATGTTGCAGAATTATAGTGCTCATCTTTGTAGACCTTGTGCTTGATTACTTAGATTGCTGATTTGCAGCTTTGCTTTCCAATTTTGTGACAATTTTGTTGGTTCCCTGAGGAAGCTTGGATGATCATAAGGGGAAATGCGTCAGAATTTCTTTGTCTTTTGTGATTAGGAAATTCTGATCTTTTTTATCGGACTGTGTTCAAGCCTCAGTTATTCTACTCTGCCCTGTAAATTTCTGTGATAAGCGGTTACAACAGGGAATAATAGTGTTGTAGTCGGGACTAGGTTCCGGTTGGGGCGTCCTTATCGGGGCAGTTACCCCAAATCTTTGTGCTAGGGAGGGAGTAGGTATTTTCATAGAGGTATTAGTAGGGATTTCTCTTACTCGTTAATTGTTTATTTATTCATGTTAAAATTAAAAGTTTTAATGTTTTATTTCCATACATTTTCTGTGGTTTGATCACACTAAACCCCCTGGAAGGCACATGTTTAACAATTGCCTGGATATTGTTAAAGAGCACTTAATTCCAACTGTATACAATTTGTAGGGGAGAAACCTTACATCTGTGGAGTTTGTGGGAAGAGTTTCATTTCTTCTGGAGAACTTAATAAACATTTTCGATCTCATACAGGTAAGTGACTGTTAAATACAAAATTGTATTTTTTCATGACCATTTTAGTACAGACTTCTTTATCCCATTTGGTTTTCCTACTAAGGTATACAAGCCCCTGGTTTGCCATGTTAAACAAAAAAAAAAAACAATAAACCCCACTATACTCGTCTTCCCCCACTCCTGTGTTGCAGCACTGGATCTCTACTGGTTTCTTTCTTCTACTTCCGAGTGGGGCTATGCAGCTATGGATTGGCTGCAGCAGCCACATGCAATGACCAGCCCCAAACAGTGGTGTAAGCATAGGTACATGACCGCTGCAGTCAATTGAGTGCATCTCTCTCCATTCGATTTTATGGGAGTTACTGGTACCATTGTGCAAGTGTGTTTGTCTGTACTCGGAAATCACATAAAAGTGCACAGCAACGTGGCACGTCTCTTTTCTGCAGCAGAAAGGGTCAGAGTGGTCGGAAGATCACCATTCTCAACTTTTGGTACCTAAAAGACATTTACACTTAACCAAAATTCTTGGAATTGCTCCAGTCCCAGCATTTTGAACCCTTAGATGTGAAGTAAGTGTGACTGCAGCATGCAAAGGACTAAGGCATAGTGCTCAGTGATGTCAGTCAGTCTAAGGGCTTGTTCACACGACGTTTTTCGGACCCAAAACGGATCCAAAAAACGTATCTAACAATGTGCAGTGTGATTTACATTGGTTTCAATGTAAAACACGCATTTCCGTTCAGACGAGTGATCACTTCTTCGCTTTTACTTCTTTTCAATGCGTTTTTCGGATCTGTTTTAAGAATTGACATTTTACGCAAGTGAAATCCCCATATTAAACAATGGAGTGCGCTTTTGGAGCCTGAAAAACGGATTAAAAAACGCAACATACAATTGGGTACCTTTTGGATTACAAAAGTGCATCCGAAAAACACATTGGTTTTAAATTTGTCGTGTAATACACTAAATCGGCCGCTAGAGGTCTCATTTGATGTAGAAGCTCTGAACTTTAGTAACCTATTGTGGAAAGGTGTAATGTAAGAGAACGTCCAATAGATGGCGCTTCCATTACTTTACATGTGTTTAAACGTATAACTCACTTTTTAATATGTTTTAATTTAAACAAAAGCAGGTTTTTAGTATAGAATGGGTGTTTATAGAAATTATAGAAGTTTTTAATAATTTTATACAAAACTGCTTTTGCTTAATTCAAAAACATATTAAAAAGTGTTCTAGGTTTAAACACATGTAAAATAATGGATGCGGCATCTGTTGGATGTTCTCTTAGATTACACCTTTCCACCATAGGTTACTAATGTAACAGGACATCCAATAGATGGGGCTTTCATTATTTTACATGTTTAAACCTAGAACACTTTTTAATATGTTTTTGAATTAAGCAAAAGCAGTTTTTTTTAATATAGAATGTGTGTTTATAGAAATTATAGAAGTTTTTAATAATTCTATACTAAAAAACTGCTGTTTAAATCAAAACAAAAAGTGAGTTATAGGTTTAAACACATGTAAAATAATGGAAGCGCCATCTATTGGATGTTCTCTTACATTACACCTTTCCACAATAGGTTACTAAAGTTCAAACAGAGCTTCTACATCAAATGAGACGGATTTAGTGTATTACATTAAAGATTCTACCTTTTCAAACTACAATCTCTGTGGATGGTATCATTTGTGATTAATTATTAATACTTAAACTAAAAATTAATTATTACTATTAATAATTATCAATACTAATACATTTTTTAATTAGTTGCTAATTAACAATTCATAATTATTGGTTAGGGGGTAATCATTAATTGTAAATTAATAATTATCAGAAGGGTGTATTTGGTCATGGAATAGGTTAAATTAATAGATAATTGATTTGAAAAAAAAAGGCATTGAAAAACGCATGCAAAACGCGTCCAAAAAACTATAAGCTGCTGCGTTTTTGGATGCAGTTTTCTTCTGGTAAAAAACGGATCCAAAACGTCGTGTGAACAAGCCCTAATCAGGAAGTAGCTTGAAGTCTGCCCTACTGCTGTATCCTGCATTCCAGGACAGGTTTTTGCACAGGAAGGAGCCTGGCAGCCATTTTCTTCTGCTATTACTATTCCCTATACAAAATGAGCCGGCTTTTCTAATTTAAGGTCTTAATGCAATTATCCCTTACTGTATGTTTATCGTGATAGATAGAAAAAGACAGAGGGAGAGAACTCCCTGTCTCAACACTCGGCGCTGTCCGCTGATGCATTTCGCTGATGCCATTGGACTTTCCTACGCAGACGGATAAAGGCACTAACAAAGGCTTCTAGTGGGCTATTGGTGAGGCATAGTGATCGAGAGTTACCATGGAGATCAGTACTGCTCTCCATTGTATCAGTGAGATTGATATTCAATTGGTACTTGGTCCCCTACTAAGAACAAGTTTAAACAAATAAATATAAATATAAAATAAACAACATACACAACGTACATCAACACTGTTTTTTCACTTTACATTAGACCATATCAAGCCCAAAAAAAGATCTAATATGTGTGTGCATAAAACATACCCTATTAATCTATGAAATATATTTTAAGCCTGACACGTAGAATGTACCGACGTAAAAAAGTCCAAAAGTTCGTCCCGGTACCTATAAAAAACGGGCAGTTTTTTTTTAAAAACTAAAATATAATATTGTACATAGCGCATTCAACAAAAAGATATAAATTCGCGGTATCGTCATATTTCATTATTGTCACACAAGGAGGAATTATAACTTGTCATGTATACTGCACGGTGAGCAAATGCTAAAAACAAAGCGAATCACTACCTATTGATCGCAGTATTTTCACATTCACCACTGCACTTCCAAAAAAAAACAAATTTCAAAAGCGATCAAAAAGCTTTGTCCACCAAGAAAATTATCAATTAAAAAACGCTAAATCATCCCAACAAAAAAATGGCCACAATATCACAGCCTCCGTACATGAAAAAATAAAAAGTTACGGCTCTCAGAACTACTAGGCGATGCATTAATACTTGTATCGCCATTTTTAATAAGTGTTTTCTACTGTGTTAATAACACATGATAAAATTTGATATTCTAATTGGATATCGCATGTAACGGTATCGACCTGCTGATTAAGGTTAGCATGTCAACTTATTACTGAAACACGGTGGACCTATGATATAAATATATAAAATATATACTACAAAGTACCAGGATTGAACTGTTTTTTGTTCAATACCCACTAATATTAGAGTCATATGAACCCCATAATGGTACCAACTAAAAAATTCAGCTTATCCCACTAAAAAACTTGCATTAATTTCCATCCATATTATAACCACTGTAAAATATAAATGCATTTTTTCTTGTGTAAAAGTAATTAAACATACATAAAATTTTATATCATTGTAGTTGTAGCACGACCCAACATAGTAATGTTTATCCTGTATCCTTCTATACTGCATGGCGCAACAATTGGAAAAAAGAACCGCCCAAAAATCAATGGATGCGAAACTGTGTTCTTGCTCCCTCACTCACCAATTTTTATGGCCCAAATTGCTAAGTCTTACATCAATCTGGGAATACACCTTGCTGACCCAATAATCGCACAATAAAACCCTGGAATATGAAGAGATCTATTGAGGGTGTTGAATTCATAATGGGGTGACTTCTGAATTGTTTCACCTGTTCTGGTGCTTTGGGGGTATTTGAACCGCAACTTGGGAAACAAATATTAAGGTGTGTTTGTTTTTTTATTTCAGGAACTTACTTTGATTATAATCTTAAAATGCCTTTTCAGCTAAAAATTTGCAGATTGTGAAAATAAGTTCTATTTCACGCCAAATGCTAAATAAAATTGTGAAAATAATCGTCATCGGGGTACAAATAATAATTCAAACCACATAGCCACCCCTTCGGATGTAGTCAAAATATTATGCCTGACTATAGGAGCGAAGTCGTTTCCGTTATATTTTTTAGTGAGTCGTTTTATTAAGATTTAGCACTTAGGGGTGTCTGCCAAAACTTATATGATGCCTTAAAAAAAATTTTGTATATGTGTTATATGATATATTGAGACCCCACAAAGGTCCCAGTAGGTATCTCCTCTATTACAGAGGCACAATCTCTAACACACGGCAGTATTGGCGGGAATTCAATATTAAAGTTGATTTCCCTGTTATCTTACCTGTGCTCCCAGTAATAATGGATAAAAATTCATCTCCTTCTGCAAAAAAGTGAAATACGTACCTCCAACTTGCTATGTTTTCTAACGTGAAATGCCACTAATAGAGTTAATAAATTCCCTGATGCTGGTTTTGACTACTTTAAGACAGTGTTAGTTTCTAAGATGGTGTCATTTATGGGGGTATCATAAACATGCGGGAACCTCAAATAACTCCACTCTGAATCCTAGACTTGCGCCCTATATAAAATCTGATTGCAAATTTTTTCTATGAAAATTTGAAAAATTGCTATTATTTTAAGCCATCCACACCCACAACCCTCCAATGTAATTAAATACAAAGAGAACTTAAAAAAGTCATGCCAATTCTACACGATAATTTTATATATTACTACTATAATTTATATATATATATATATAATATATATATATATATATTACTATAATATATAAATATTTATATGGTAGATGCTAGTTATAGTCATATTTTGTGGCATATTGACGATCCTGTCACGCCACGCAGAATTTTTGGATACTCTTGAAAAATTGGCAATTTTTTAATGATTTTCTCGATATTTTGATTATTTTTTCACAAAATAAACGACGTGTTTGAAACAAATTTTCTTACTATCTTAAGCATTATGTGTACACGTAGAAAAACATTCTCTTAATTTAACATGGAAGAGGTTAATAGTGTCAGAAAGTTATTCCTAAATTAAAGCATCGACATCTTCAGATTCAAATATGGCGTTTTGTCAGGGACAGGTACAAAATCGTTGTGGGACAGTAAGGGGTGGTTAAAAGCAAAGTCCGGATGTATAATTTCCAAAATTTCACTTTTTTTTTGCAAGATCCTTCCAGTTCTAATATACTAGTCAGTTAACTGGTAACAACAATGTTCGACTGGTTCCTTATATTTATTATGAATTAAATTGGTGTGCATTACCAAGTTTTTAATGCATATTATTTTCAAGGAAAAGAATCGAAATATACATTATTGATAATGGAAATGTAAGGGTATTCAATGGGTGGGGGGTTATGGATTGAAGCACAATAAATATGTGGTTTTTTTAGGTTTAATGTTGTGAACTTAACGGAATTTGTGTGCTGATCTAATTGCTATGCGTTGATGGGGCGACTTTATTGTTTCAATAGACAATTCCGGAAAAATCAAAGCACACTGACCCTAACCCAAACCCCACCCCCCCCCCCCAAAAAAAAATAAACAAAAAGTCTACTACTATTTTATCCAAATATGGCAATTAAATCTTATAACTGCTGGAAAGGATTGTCAAAAGCTGAACTCGATTTGGACATAAACCTTGTAGCTTCGGCCCAGAGGCATCGCAAACACAGATCCCCAATTGACGGACTAGGGCTATTACACGGCTTATTGCTTACAACCCATAATAGTATCCAGAACAGTGTCTGTAACCTTCCAGAAGTTGCGCCCATGATGGAGATTCTTTGTGAGTATCTTATTGGCGCCACTGGTGGATGGTTTTGTATTTTCGTATTCTGGTTTTTTTTGTTGGTTGAGCGGTTTATGGAAATTGGGGGCGCGAAGGGGGACAGGCGGGGGGGGTGTAGGAATTTTGTTAGGTTCGCCTCTGGGGGGGGGTGGTAGGGGAGATTTGAGGGGCTTATGATTGCGAGGGGAGGAGACTTTGTGTGTTAATTTTGTTAGTAAATGTCATTTCTCAGGTGTAGTTGTTGGCCGACATGGGACTATATTTATTAATCTGAAAAACAATATTACCTATTCAAATTTATATTCTGGTTTGTTAAATCGAATTAGGTGCGGATTATTATACTTACTCTTACCATATCATCATTTAGAGTACTTTATTATGATTGGTATTTTTTCATACGGTTAAATCGCTTTTTTTAAGTGGTTATAGTACGTCTCTGCTCATTAATTTTTTTCGACCCCTTCCTATTAACCGGTTTTCATTAGTGAATTTGATTGCTCCCAGGGACTTGTTAACGTCAAGTTGATGTCGGTAGGTAGATCGAATTTGGTTGGCGTAGATGGAAGTGGTGTTGTAGGGAGTATAATAGTGTTGCGTAGGTGACCCACGAAGACTGAGGTGGGTAAAGTTCTAGTTTTGAAGCGCGTATCTTGCACGGACGAAGTGATTCCTGGTGTGTCACGTTTGAACGGGGTGTTTGAGAGTCTTACGCGATTCAATTTGTTGTTCCATTTTTCTGTCGACTAAAATAATTTGAAAAATTGGTGTGCGGTGATGGTCCATTGAGATAGTGTGAAATGTTGGCGTGGGAGTGTCATTATAACTGAATCATCAGCTTAGTCGTGGGTTTTAGTCGGGTACATGATTACCTAATTAGAGTTCTGGAATGAGTTTTATCTGTTGTCTGTTGCGTGTTTAGTTCGTTTTTGTAGGGTAAGATGTGCTTAGTTGTAATTCTGTGGTATGTGTTAGAGGTCCCTGATAGTTTGGGGCGGGTGTGGGTATTGAAGGTTTTATGGAAATATTAGATTTGTGTTATCGACGTTCTTTCTTTAGTTTTTTTAATGAAAACAAAACACATTTATTTGCTCATCCTACAAATAGTATAATTGAGTCACAATAAACGTTTATTTTTTTATCTTAGCGGGCTCTCTGTATATTAACCAGGGCTCTAATGTAAGTTTTTGTCCACTATGGTTTTATGGCATATTGTCTCCTACTTCTGCTAATGGGAAAAACTGATCGGTTCACTCCAATTGACTCTTGAATTTCAACTTGATCAAAATATACTAGTATTTTTTTTCGAACGCAGGCAAAGATATTCATTTTATTTATACGGACAAATCACCGTTCTATATAAAATATGACAATAGTTAAGATACGGTGCATTAATCCATGGAGACCATATGACTTAATACCGCCTCGATACCCACATTTTATAATACTGTTCTTTTTTTTTTGGATAGTGAGTAATTGGTTTAATCTCGGGTCTTGATTGTCTGATGGCCCTTTGAAATCCTGAGTGCAGTATTAATACCCCTAGTAGCATTAGAAGCTCCGACTACAAATCCCACTCATGCCGGATCCAAATTCTTTTCATGTTTCCACTCCTGAGCCACGGTTTGAGACCGCTTTTCCAGAAATTGAGCACCCCCCTCTCTCCTGAGGCTGTACTCCCAAACTATTTGGGGTCAAGATGATGATCTGCGAATATGATGTCGGTTAGGGGTAAACGGCCTATTCCTGGATCTTAGTGTGTGGGAGGGTGGATTTCGGTCCTGGAGGAGAGAGATGGGAGCTCTGGGGTTGAACGCATCTGTTGTTGTGTGTAGAACCCCCGCGGTCTCGTGTTGAGGTGTCCTCCGAACCACGGAAAAAAAGGGAGCGACGGCCTAGGGGGGGGGGGGGGTTTACTGTCACGAGTGTCTGACAGACCCACTCGATACGGAGACTGCAGCGCGCACTCGTTGCTGTGACGCCTCGTCCGGGTCCCGGCGCCGACAAACTGCCATGTCCCACGGGTAGCTGGAGTCCCGGCTTCTCCCTTACCTGACTGCGCTCTCGCAAGTCCTACCGTCCTCACTGGTACTGGACGGTATGCGCATGCCCCGGCCCTAGGCAGCGCTGACGAGCGGCTCTAGGGGGCATTTAAAGGCCACAGTACGCACATTATTGTAGTAAAGGATGGCTAGTGACACCTATTTATCCTCCTTACTTCCGGGTAACTTTGACCAGGTTACTTTGTGCGTACTGCCACTTAGAGAAAGCATCAATAGACCTGTCGTTCCAATGTACCATGAAACTTTAGCGCTCCTGTTTCTCGACCAACGAACCTTCATGCACGCCTGTCCTGACTCCTCCTGCCTGTCCCCGACTTTGCACCTACGTCTCATGCCACAATTCGTGTAACCCTCGCAGATACTGCCTTGGCAAGCCATCCGCAAGCAAGTCACGCCAGTGGGGCGACATGGTAGTGCTCCTGCCGAAACAAAGTTCCATGCCCGCTTGCGAGCGAGGCTATGGTGAAAAAGCAGGGTTAATACTTTACGATTCCGCAACCCTGGTAACTGGCTTACTCTTCGGTCACAGTGGATACACTACCAAGCATTCAGTTAAACACAGGTGCATAGTTTGTGATCAATATGACGACCCAACAATTTTGGACAATGGCAGTAATTTCCCGTGACGAGTATGGGGCGTCAATTCAGGGAGTTGTAAGGCGTAAAAGGTAGCCCCCCCACCCCCCACCCCCACCCGCTCCCCGCTCCAACACCCAATAACTTGCAGATCCAGTGAATTTGTCTGAACTTGCAACTCTATGGGAGGATCTTAGTGTCATAAGAAATCATACTCGATGTTCTGTCAATTAGTTTCTAGTATTCCTTTGACCTTAGCAATCAGGCGAATTTTATTACAGTTTGAAAGAATGGGTGGCTCAAAGTTAGTCTGGTATAGCGAGCGATTTATCTAGTACAAGAGTGTATAGCACCATGTCATGATATTGTTGTGTGTTCTAGCTGAGGACAACATGCCCACCCTTTGTAAGACGGTTTTTTACACAGATCCTGACTTTTTTTTAAATTCATGAAAGCCTACGACGCCTCAGGTTTAGGAGATTATTGACTCGCGATGTGGACTTGCATTTTGGTTAGTCTTTTTATACTATAAGTCGGGAACAACATCAACATGCAGTAATACATCACTGATTTTATTTTTTCGGAGGCATTTTTGGGCCATTCTATATTATTTAAGTTCTGTAAATGGCTCCCTTACGTGATCGTTCTGCGGAACCTCGGGGGGGGGACAGCCAATTCATGAATCTGACATCTTATAATCATATGCGGGGGAATGTGACATGGTTCCAGCGCTTCTTTCTTTTTTTGGGATGGAGAAAATTATTTTTTCCAACGTGTAGTGTTGCGTGCAAATGAAATGAGGTCTTTAAACCTCATCTAAGGCGGAATAAACCCCGTAGTGGGTTTACAAAATGATAAACCTTTGGCAAGGAAGTTTCCATTTTTCATATGTGCTGAGGTTCGAATCCTGAGAGGTTAATGATTGAGTATTTAGGGTACCTTTGTGTGATGCTTACTGGTGAGTTGTGTTTTGTGGTGTGGTGGGATGGTGGAGAAGTCCTTTTCAACATTTACATCATATGTAACATAGGTTCCACAGGTCTCAGGATTAACACTTGATTCCACTCAAGCTCGTAATAAATCAATCACGAGTTCTTCAACAAAATGGGAGAAAGAGGTTACACGCATGTTCCCTTAAATTATGGCGCTCTTTATTAGAAGAAGAAAAATAGAGAATTTGGAATCACTGAATTCCGCAAACTCGAAATGACATCAGATTGAACTAAGATTCGAAATTTGTAAGTGTAACCAAGAATTTGTCGCGCAAAAAGAAAAACAGTTGCAAGTGAGATAGAACGCTTTTCCAGAAACATCTAAAGGATAGAAGCATCGCCATGTTCCTTATGGGATCTGAGTCCGATTTTCGTGTTGAGAAAAGGGTGATGTACCTGTTGAGAACTAGTAGTGGAAATACTTATTCAGAGAAGATCAAGGGTCAGACGTCTCATCAACTGAGACGGATCTTTATGATTCTGAAATGAGAAACTAACCCTACAGACTATAGATCTCTAAGGGACGATATTCGTGCCCCTAGAGACGTTAGAAGGGGGGGGGGGAAACAAGGTAAGAAACAGGGGCAGAAAATCCCGGTTTGTTTTTGAGACGCACACAACCCCATACCACAACTGAGGGAGCGAACATAAAATACCCGTCGTTACCGTGTTTGCGAGTGACAAAACTCCAACACGGTCGTGTGAAACATCAGACAGAAGGTACACTAAAGAAGTACTCAAAATTAACTCTCAGGTTCAGATCTCACTATAGAAGACAATGGAACTTCTTGCATGGGATTTATCATTTTACCCACTGCGGGGTTTAGTCCTTTAGATTGTTTAAAGAACCTTCTATTATTTGCATCGCAACAACTACAGTATGGAAGAAATAAAGATTATTTTTTCGCATCCAACAATAGAAAGAAAGTCGCGGCCTTCTGGGCGCAATTCTCATCCACGATATCCGTTAATCGAGGATTGTCACAGATTATTATTCGGCACTTGTAACGAGGGTTCCCGCAGAAAGATCTAGGTAGGGGCACATTTCACGGTGATCATTAAGGAATTAATGAGACACCAAAAATGCACAGCCACCGATCAGTGATGTATCCTGTTGTTGAAGTGTCCGTTCCATCGAGATTGTATTTTAAGACTGAATCCATATATTCAAGGTCAACATTAATGGGCCAATATCACTCTAAACATGAGCATCAGGCTTTAATGAATTCTAAAAAAATGCTGCCAGGTTATGTGTATAATATCCGTATGAAAGAGGTTGGGGATGTGAGTCTTCCTGAATCACAATCAATGGCAATAGTGACATGTGCTATACACTCTTGTCTGATATATCCCAGCTTATACCAAACTAATCCTTGAATTTCGCCGACCAATTCCTTTCAACTGGAAATTGAAAGTATCGTGTATAAGAGGCTACTGGGAATTATGTAACTATTGACAGAACTTATGAGTATTGATATCTTATTACACTAAGTTGTCCCCATATGGTGGCTACCTTATACGACCCTTACCACTCGGGTAAATAAGGGACAACTCCCCCTGAAGGACGGTCCGCCCTATTGTCCCTAGGGTAAATAATGCACTTTGTCAAAATTGTGGGCACCGTATAATTGATAAAGTTCTAGACACGTTTGTTAGAATCGTTGACCTCGTACATAAGGGACACTACAGGACCTACTCAATGTCTAGATGTGTCTCACTTTTGATACATGAGACACTCTATTCGGTGAGCATCGACGTACAGATTCTTATACACGTCTTTATCCCACGCCATCTAGGCTTCAGAGGCAGTCAAAAGTTTCTTGTCATAAGGGGTGGCAATTCCACTGCACTATTCTTTTGTACTCGATTGTTAGAGTTTGTTCTGACTAAATAATGTTTTTTTTTTTGAACGGTGGTGTCTTCCACCAGCTGAGTGGAACTCGACCATGGCAGTGCTTGTGACCGGGACAATGCCAATATATACCATCGGTGGTGGGAGGCGTCTCCGTCATTTGGAGACAGCACTTCAACACTTTTTCCTGACAGGATTGTTATGTCTTAGATTTATCGACGAAATTACTAATCGAGTGGAATGGCACATGGATAATTGTACACCATGATAGATGTACTTAACTACCCAATACACTTCAATCTAAGATTCGACCCTTTGAATTGGGGTGACGACCTTGCCCTTTCTGGAGATTTAATGATTTTGTCTATGTAATAAACGCAAACTGGAGAGTGGTGACGAAAGGTTTTATCTGTATGACTACATGCCACAAGCTCTCTACTAGCGATGTGCGAGAAAGTTACCAGTCCAAATTACACCTTAAAAGGGCATTCCAAGAGGACAAATACTGTACGTTTAAGAACTAAAACCAGTTGTCATGTTACGGTGGTCCTTTAAGCGAGAGGAGGTATTCCTGAGAAAAGACATGTGATTGGTGTTGGTATACCACCTGTTTCATCTTGAGAACAAGCATATAAAAAAAGCATGGTAGGTAACACAGAACGGAATTCTTAAAGTGAGATATCCTCAGAAGGATTCCACGAATCTGTTCCATACGCACCTAATTAGGCCACCATTTGACAAAGAGCTCCTTCCTATCGTGATGAGTCTCTTAACCGCCTTGTCATGTCAACAGCATGATGTGATCCGGACCTTTATTAGGTCCCACCTAAGGTGACATTACCCCCTCGGATACTATATATAGACGTGGCAAAAACTCCACGATCTCCTGCTCGTACGGAGTCTTTTTTGTGTTCAAGGAATGAGACCTAGGTATCGTATATGGCCTAATGGCCTCCGGCGTTGTGGAGGTTGCTGTTTTTGTCCTACATGATCAGACTGGGACATTCTCAAGACAAAACAAATAAGAAAAATTTTGATATCAAGCACTTTATCATTGTAGATGGACAACATATCTATTTTACATGACTAAGTGTAAAATGGGCACTACAATACATAGGCACCAGACTCTAGAGACTCCGACGGTCAAATAGGAAGTACATTTGGGTGACATTTTCATTGCTAAGGGACACCTCTCTGCTGTCACGGCATGTTAGAATGGGAGCTATGTCGGTGATAACGTTAATTGCCTACGGGGTGCGGCCATCGTCAGCTTAACATGTGTAAACTAAGCTATTAGACTTTATACTCGAGAATTTGCATCAGTTCCTTTATTTTGCTTGAGGAACGCTATCAAATCCACATACAATTCTCATGTCTGAGTGGAATAACATTGACACCAGATGCAATACTCAGAGGGAGAGTTTCGGATATTTACTGCTAAACACGACCTCTACCCCTCTGGTTTGAATGAACATGCTAGATTTCAGCTGTTTTTCGTGTAACTGGTTCAGTGAAATCTATGAATATTCCACAGACAAATATCTGATTTTTTTTATCAAGCTGTGTCATTTGGTGCTTAACTTTGAGCAAATGTAAAAATAGAATGTATGACACCCGGGTGATCACCAAAACTTTAGGTGGCTACAGACTTCTATGTCCACTGTATATTGCACCACAAAAGACGCTACATTTTTTAAATGTAGCCTGACAAGATTTGGGTTTTCATTCTTTTGATGCTGTCTGCTTCTACACACACACATTCTTCTGAATCTTAGACACAATTTATTGATTTCTTTGAGAACTCATCAAAAACTAGCTTGCGAAAGCAATGTTGATATGATGTTTCTGCTCGTTATCTGCACATGATTCACTCCGTGCTTATCAGTAGCGGCTTTTCCTAGATCTCGTAACTCGAGGGTTAACACCGAACGAAGGATGGATCCGTGACGGATCTAATACAATTCATGCAGTGAGATCAACATCGCGCATGGGGCCATATGAGGAACACAACTCGCGAGTTCACATGAGCAGTCGCCGTACTGGTGGTGTTTTCCCTTCATCGACCTAGTCGCAGCTTGTCTATGTGAGTGAAGTTGCTTCAAGTCGTCAAGTTCTTTCAGAGAGCACAACGGTAACTCGACATCCATTTCCAACGCGTCTTGTATGTGTCTGTCGCCTGCATGCGCCGCCAGTTGCCAAGGACGCATTATAGTCTGCGCACACCGCTTACAGACCGCGCTGTCTGTAGAAGTCTTTTAGTGCGGCCACAGGCGCGCTCCACCTTAAGGCTTACACAAAACCGCTGGATTACTCTCGGCGTCTTCATCTATCCGGCCTTGCTGGAAAACCCGCACAGGGTCGACGAGACGTGCACGCTTCTGAGAACCCTTCAGAATAGGTAAGTTAGCTACTTTATGTTCTATCCATTTGGATAAGTCTTTGACTGTGATTAGCGAATTTTGTATTGTTGCGAATCTTTGTTCCTCATTTCCTGTATATTTGGCTCTTTTTTGTTTATATCTAGATGCTATGAACCCCCGCCTACTTACTTACGCTTGCTCTCATTAGAAAGCTTACATTGATTAATCTGGGTAACTGTGATTATTCATATCAGATGATGTGGATATCTATTGTTTTTTCTTGTTGACTTTTGGGCTTAGTGATAGGTTAATCAATCATCACACCTTCTTTTTTCCCTGTTGGTCTCAATCTATCTCTATCATCCCCTGATGCGATGTTTCGGAGAATGTCGAAACATGTTGGAGAAGGGACTTTACTAGATATTATTTTGATAGGGTCAGTGCTTGCAGGGTCAGGCTCCTGCAAAGGAAAGAACACCTTATTGGGGCGATTTTCCTGTTTTGGTCTAGGCTAGCGACTATATAGTTCTTGCTAACTAGGGTCTCTATAGGATAAAGAAGGTATATGTCCTTTCTTGTCTTTGTGCGTGAGCCTCTCCATCTTTCAAGACTAGTTCTTGTTGATTGTTATTTTTTTTTAGATGACGTTTATCAAATATTATTTTTCAATTACGTCTTTATTAAAAGGTTAAGTTTGTAATAGCCTTGTTTCCTATAAAGGGTTTTGTGCTATATTATTGGCTTTCTGAAGGGAAAACGTATAGGATTCAAATTTCTGGTGATTATTCTAGTCTTGTGGCTATTACCTCTACATAGCAACATCGTAGGTCATACCAATAGCATGCCTGCAGATCCTCTGCCTACATGACTGTCCCCTCTACTATTGCAAAACAATATGGTCCCATAGCTAGCCATGCAGGCATGTTCCTCACTCTAATGATGTCACCTGTACACATGAAACCAATGTGGTACCCGCATAGCTGACTAGCAGACCCCTGCATACTACTCTGATGTCAGACCTTAATATAGAAACCAATGTGGTCCCACCCAATAGCTGCTTAGCTGACCCTAACCTTTCATGTAGTCATCCCACTAAATTGAATTCCAATTGTGGTCCCCAATAAGACTGCCTGCCGACCTTGCCCTACAATGATATCACCTTAGCTAGAAATCAATGTGCGTCCCATAGCTGCCTGCCAGACCTGCCCTACATGATGTCAACATCTATCATAGAAACACGCAATGTCGGGTCCCATAGCATGCCTGCCGCAAAACTGCCTACTCAATGATGTCACTCTACATAGGAAACCTGTGTGGTTCTCCATAATGACTGCCATGCAGACACTTGCCATATAATATGCTCCCACGTCTACATAGAAACACAATGTGGTACCCCTATAGATCTGCCTGCGATCCCTATACCTAAATGATGTCCCATAGTACATAGAAGTACAAAACTGTGGTCCTCATCAGCTGCCTGCGCAGACCATGATCTACATGATATCACACTCTACATAAATAATCAATGTGGGTCCACCATAGCTGCCTGCAGACCCTGCCCTACACTGATGTCACCTCTACTGTAGAAACTCCAATGTGGGTCCCTCGCATAGCTGCCTTGCTGACCCTGCCCTACCATGATGTCCCCTCTACATAGAAACAATGTGGTCCCATAGCTGCTGCAGACCTGACCCTAAGGATGTCCATCTGTACATAGAAACCAAATGTGGTCCCCTAGCTTGCCTGGCAAGTCCATGCCCGATATATATGTCCCCTATAAATAGAAACCAATGTGGTCCCCATAAGCTGCCATGCAGACCCTGCCCTACTGGCCCTACATTGATGTCACACTCTACATAGAAAACCAATGTTGCTGAGTCACACATAGCTGCCTGCAGAACCTGCCCTACATGATGTACCCTAGCCATATGGAAAATACATTGTGGTCACCATATGCTGCCTAGCTGACCATACCTGTCACATGTTGTACCATATACATGAGAGAACCGAATGTCATCCCCATGCTATCTGCTAGGTCCTGACTACTGTCACTGATGGTCGCACTCTAATTAGACTCACCCAATGTGGTCCTACCCCATATCTGCTGCAGACCCTGAACTATTTGATTTAAGTACTCACAATGAAGACAATGTGCGTCCATAGCTGTCCTGTCCAGGACCCTGCCCTACTAATGGATGTCCCCTTACAATCTAGAAACCATATGGGTTCCCATAGCTGCTCTGCTCTACGACCCTGCCTTACTTGATGTCACGCTTACATATAACAGCAATGTGGTCCTAATTGATAGCCACTTGCATGATCCGCCATACATGATGATCATCCTCTACATCGGTGCCAAGTATGTGGTCCCATAGTGCTCTGCATGAGTCCCATGCACCTTACATGATATCACCGTCTAATGAGTAAAGACAAGGTGGTCCCCATAGACGACAGATATGTGCCTGCAGAAATGCCCTATATGATGTCCCCAGTACTAGCAATTGGAAAACAATCATGGTCCCCAGCAAGCTGCCTGCAAAGATCGTCCCCTCTACATTGTGTCCCTCAGTCTACATAGAAAGCCACAATGTGGTCCCCGATAGCTGCTGCCGACACCTGCATCCTACATGATGTCCCTAAATAGAAACCAAGTCGTGCCGTCCCATAGCTGCTGCAGACCCTGCCCTTCTGATGTCACTCTCATAAGAAACAACTGGTCCCCATAGCTGCCTGCACGCTCCCCTCTCACTCTCCGCACCTCGCCTACACTTACATAGAAACAATGTGGTCCCCATAGCTGTCCTGCAGTCCACAGCCTAAATGATGTGACAACCTTCACATAGAAACCAATGTGGTCCCATAGCTGTGACAGACCCTGCCCGACATGCATGTCACCTCAGATAGTAAACCAATCGTGGTCCCCTACATCTGCCTGCTCGTGACACCTGCCCTACATGATGTTTCGACCTCTAACCATAGCAATGTGAATGATGGTACCTCTCTAGGCTGACTGTAGATCCTGCCCATAAATGATGTCACTCTAATCAGAAAACCAACTCGTCAGCACCATAGACTGCACTCGCAGACCCTGTCTACACGATGTCCCCTCTACATAGAAATCCAATGTGGTCACGCATAGCTGCCTGCCAGACGCCCTACATGCTCGAGATGTACTCCGCTCTACATAGAGGAATGTGGTCCCCATAAGCTGCTGCAGAACCCTGCCCTACATGCTATCATCCTTCTACATAAGAACCAATGTGGTCCCCATCGCTGGTGCGACATGCACCTACTATGATGTCTCCCTCTACATAGAAAACAATATGCGTCCTCAGAGCTGCCTGCAGATGTCCCTTCTACATGCTAGCAACAGTCTACATAGACGAACAATGCTGTCCTCGCCCGTTAGCTGCTGAACACAATGCCCTACATGATGTCCCCTCGTACAATAGAAACCATTGTGGTGCCATTAGCTGCTGTAGACCAAGCCTACATGAGTTTCCCCTCTAATAAAGCCAATGTGTCCCCATGGCTGCCTGAGACCTCCGCCGTACATTGATATGTCATCTGATACATATGACCAACTGTTGCGACCATAAGCTGCCTGCAAGACCTGACCCTACATGATGTCCCGCGCTACTAGTAAAACAATATAGACCCCATAAGCCTGCCTGCAGACCGGCACATACATGATGTCCCCTTGACGCATACAGTAAACAATATGGTCCCTCGTAGAGTCGCCTGAAGATGTCGCTCGTCTACATGATGTACCTCTACATAGAGAACCAAAGTGGTCCCCATAGCGGACTGCAGTCCTACCCTAGATCCATGATCGTCACCTCTGCATAGAAAACCATTGTGGTTCCAACATCTGCTGTAAGCACCCTTGCCCTACATGATGTCACAGTCTAATACATAGAATGAAGTGGTCCCCTAGGAATAAGAATAAGATACACTGCCTGTATCTATCCTGCCCTACATGATGTCCCCTCTACAATAGAAACATGAGCTACAAATGCTGCCTGTAGACACCTGACCTACTATGAGGTCCCCTCTGACATAGAATAAACAATGTGGTGCCCATAACTGCTGCGAGCCCAGCCCTATATGATGTCCTCGACATTACATAGAATGCCAATGTGGTCCCATATTTGCTGCCTGCAAGACCCATGCCCTAGCATGATATCATCTCTAAATAGAAACAATGCGGTCCCCATAGATGCCTGCCACGCGCCCTACATGATGTCTTTACACGCAGTAGAGAACCAATATGGTCTACAGAGCTGCCTGCTAGATATCCCTCTTCATGATGTCACCCTGCGACATAGACCAACCAAATGTGTTCCCCAAGATGATGCAGACCCTGTCCTACATGATGTCAACATTTAGCATAGCAAGCCAAATGTGGTCCCCATAGCTGCTGCAGACCCTAACCTACATGATGTCACCTCTACATAGAAACCATTGTGGTCCCCACATCTGCCTGCAGACCCTGCCCTACATGATGTCACCTCTACATAGAAATGAACATGTTCCCCATAGCTGCCTGCAGATCCTGCCCTACATGATGTCACCTCTACATAGAAAGCAATGTGGTCCCCATAGCTGCCTGCAGATCCTGCCCTACATGATGTCACCTCTACATAGAAAGCAATGTGGTCCCCATAGCTGCCTGCAGACCCCACCCTACATGATGTCCCCTCTACATGGAAACCGTTTCCTATATAAATTGGGTACTTTGTATTCACCAATGTGGCCGTGATCAAGGGCTCGGTTTGTTAGCCCGAAATGCGATGGTTCTGCTTTTTAGTGTACCCTCTGTATGTATGCATTGAATAAATTTGGACTTATTTTTGCACTAGCTCACTGGTTTGGACACTTGCAGTCTTTCTTTCTTGTACATGGAAACCAATGTGGCCCCCATAGCTGCCTGCAGACCCTGCCTTACATCATGGTCCAATATGATGTGTGGTGTGTGCTTGACCCCAAATTTCGCACCCAAGATCACATAATGGGTTCCCTACCATTCACCACTATTGCACCCCTATCATATGTCTATTATTTGTTGCCGTTGGCGATATTGCACATAGTACTGACACAGAGCAACACCGCCCGGGCGTGAAGCACTGCACATGGATGGGGTCTGCTGACGATGCCCTGATGGGGGCCGGGCTCACACCTCCATTCAGAACCTCCCACCAGTTATAGAACAGACTATGATGGCTCCTTCCGGTCCACTATGTGATGTCTGCTGTCTTCACAGAAAAATATTGTGCAGCTTCTTGCGCCATATTTCCCAACAGAACCTATGATGTTCCTAACAGAATCTCCAACACAAGTGGAACCACAGCCTAAAGGATGTTCACACGGCGTTCCATAGATGTGAGTTTGGATCGGGGTTTCGGACCCAAACACGCAATTAACAACGTCAGTGTGATTTACACTGATTTCAATGTAAAATATGCATCAGCGTTCAGGAGGGTGCGTCCACGCTGAATATGTAAAATGCTGGTATGTTATCGTCTTTTGCATGGTTTTGGGAGACGGTTCTGTCCGCAGTTTGTGGCTTCATCCGTCCCCCATAACAATTGAACTGCACACCTTCGAAAACCGGGTGGAAGATTGTGCATGTTGTATATTTTTCAGAACGCCGGCGGCAGAAAATCCGTTCAGTGTGGACTGTCTGTTAAAGTCTATGGGGAGCGTTTCTTGTTGGTTTTCAGATGGTTTCTAAGTCCACAAACAGTCTGAAAAACCGACCAACAAACCGGGCTGTGTGGACGGAACCCTAGGCAAAAAAACAAATACCGGTTGGGAAATCCTGACCGGTATTTGGTCTTTTTTTGGCACGCAGGGGGTGGGGGTGGGGCGGCTTTTGTCCGTGAATTGTGGATTCAGGCCGTCCCCCTTAGCACCCACATGTTATTCTTCTGCCTGAAGACTGGGTGGAAGAATGAACATGTGTGGACTACTGCAAGGATTTTCTATTAAAGTCTATGTAAAAGGTTGACAGTCAGTTTACAAAACCGAAAACCTGTGCTATGGAGATGGCCCTTAGGGATCTGGGGGTCAATACGGATTTCAGAGGTTGGATGTGACCTTGTTTAACACTTTCTAACCCAACCCCAAAACAAGGAGCAGTCGAGACATCCCAATTAACCCATATACAGTGAAGGACTTCCGGTTCCGGCGCTGCCACGGGAGGATGTAGGTCACATCGGCTCCTCTGCGCCCGCCACCAGACCCGCTCAATAGCTGCGATTGGCAGCGCTGACCGCCCGCCCGACACCGCTGACACTCGCCCGCGACCTGGCCGCAACCTCTGCGGATGGACCGATACGTCCTGCGCAGTACCCAGAAGTCAGGAGCAGCCTGAGACCCGCCGCACTCGGAATCCAAGATGGCGCCGACTCCACAGCCTCAGCCCGCCAAGCCCCTACGAGACATCGCAGGTGAGCGGTCCGGTAGAGGGGAATCCCTTGGGCAGCCAGAGACTCTCCTTACCCCAAATAGCCCCCAGGGAGCTCAGAAGTTAGTCCTTGCTGAAAGTACAACCATCCAGGGCATTGACTACAAGCTGTTGGCTACTGAGGCTAGGCAGATTGCTTCTGAACTGCAAGCTGCCCTGGAAACAACAGTGCAGGCTTCACTGGCCAAGCTGCAACAGGAGTTACAGTCACACTCTACCAGGCTGGATGAGCTGGAGTTAAGGGTTAATGACCTGGAAGCAGATAACAGCGCGCTGATTGCAAAGCTAAAAACTGTGCGCTAAAGCTCAGATTGTACAACAAGAGCGCATAGAGGACTTAGAAAACCGCTCCAGAAGGAGTAACCTGAGGATGGTGGGTCTCTCTGAATCCTTTAAGCAAAGGGACTTATTAGATCTTTGTCAAGAAGAACTGCCCAGGGCGCTCGGCATCCGCCATAGCTGTCGCATTGAGAGGGCTCACCGTATAGGCCCAGAAAATGTTCCCTCACAGTCACAAAGCCAAGGGGCTCACTCCAGACCAAGAAATCGCACGGTGATATGAAATTTCTGGATTTATGACAAGACGGTGTTG
>JAODAL010039204.1:0-38255 GCA_025379985.1 Phyllomedusa bahiana
CAGGGGGGGCCAAAAAAAAAAAACACGTAACTGTTATGTTTTGATATAAAAAACGTATTTTTTTTCACCTTTCAATTCACCGTGGTGAATATAGAATTGCTGTTTTAAGATTTACGAGATGCCTCAATGAACAGTGCTGGGTTCCAAAAGTAAAAAACACGTACGTTATTTTTGATATAATAAAAGGGATTTTTTTCACCTTTAATTCACCGTGGTGAATATAGAAATTTTTGTTTTAAGATTTACGTAGATGCTCAGCAATGAACAGTGCTGGGTGCGGGAAAAGTCAAAAAAAACACGTAAATGTTATGTTTTGATATAATAAACGGTATTTTTTGCACCTTTCAATTCACCTGTGGTGAATATAGAATTCCTTTTTTAAGATTTACGTAGATGCTCGTCAATGAACAGTGCTGTGTGCGAAAACTTCAAAAAACACTTAACTGTTATTTTTTTATATAATAAACGGTATTTTTTTGCACCTTTCAATTCACCTGTGGTGAATATAGATTTGCTGTTTTAAGATTTATAGATGCTGCGTCAAATGAACAGTGCTGGGTGCGCAAAAGTCAAAAAAACACGTAACTGTTATGTTTTGAATAATAAAAAGGTATTTTTTGCACCTTTCAATTCACCTGTGGTGAAAAATAGAATTGCTGTTTTAAGATTTACGTAGATGCTAGCGTCAATGAACAGTGCTGGGTGCGCAAAAGTCAAAAAACACGTAACTGTTATGTTTTGATATAATAAACGTATTTTTTGCACCTTTCAAATTTACCTGTGGTGAATATAGAATTGCTGTTTTAAGATTTACGAGATGCTGCTCAATGAAACATGCTGGGTGCGCAAAAGTCAAAAAACACGTAACTGTTATGTTTTGATATAATAAACGGGATTTTTTGCAAACCTTTAAATTCACCTGATGTGAATATAGAATTGCTGTTTTAAGTATTCTATGTGTAGATGCTGCGTCAAAGAAACAGTGTCTCGGTGGGCGCAAGAAAGTCAAAAACACGTAAAACTGTTTATGTTTTGATATAGAATAGAAACGGTATTTATTGCACCTTTCAATTCATTTCACAGCTGTGGTGATATAGAATATGCTGTTTTAAGATTTACGTAGATGCTACGCGGTTCAATAGAAGCACAGTGCTGGGTGCGGGCAAAGTCAAAAAACAATACCGTAAACATGTTATTGTTTTGAATAAAATAAACGGTATTTGGGGGGCATATATCCTTTCAATTCACCTGTGGTGGAAATATAGAATTGCTGTGTTTTACAGATTTATCGTAGATGCTCACGTCAATGAACCAGTGATAGTGCGCAAGAAGTAAAAAACCACGTAACTTGTTTATGTTTTGATATAATAATACAGTGATTGTTTTGGACCTTTCAATTCACCTGTGTGAATAAAGAATCTGCTGGGTGTTTAAGATTTTAGCGTAGTATGCTGGCATCAATGAACGACGGAGTAACAGTGCTGGGTGGCGGCAAAGTCAAAAAACACGTAACTTAGTTTATGTTTTGATGCATAGATGAATACCCGGATATTCTTTTGGCACCGTTTCAATTCAACTGTGGTGAAATATGAGAATTAGCTGTTTTATAGATTTACTGTAGACTGCTGCGTCAATGAACAGTGGGCTAGGGTGCGGCAAACAAGTCAAAAACTACTTAACTGTGTATGTTTTGATTATAATACACGGTATTTTTTGCACCTTTCAATTGCACCTGTGGTGAAGTATATGAATTGGCTGTTTAACAAGATTTACGTAATGCTCTACAGCTCAATGAAGCCATCTGGGGTAGCGCAAAAATGTCAAAAAGACACATAACTTGTTATGTTTTGAATAATAAAACGGTATTTTTTGCACTTTCAATTCACCTGTGGTGAATATATAATTGCTGTTTGTTAAAGATTTACGTAGAATGCTTTTACACCGTCGGCGTCAATGAAGCAGTGCTGGGTTCTGCCTAAAAAGCAAAAAGAGCACTGTAACTGTTATGTTTGATATACATATAACGGTATTTTTGCATCTTCAGATTCACCTGTTGGTGGAAAAAAAAATAGAAATTGCTGTTTTTAAGATTTACGTAATGCTCTGCTTACGCGGCGTGTCAATGAACAAGTTCTGGTGGTGCGCAAATGCAAGTCAACAAAACTATCGGATAACTCTTATGTTTGATATAATAAACAAGTATTTTTTGGCACCTTTCAATTCACTCGTGGTGGGTGAATATAAGACAACAATTGGGACGCACCACAACTCAGTAGCGTTGGTAGACGTGATTTACAATTGCGTGATTTTCTATACGTCCTACACAACAAGAGATAAAATTGTATTAACGTCGGCTATTGGAATTTTGGCTACAGGAAAAATTATAGTATTTGTGGCGTTGACAAATTGACGGATTCTTGGGGGTCAGCGACAGCCAACAAACAAAACCGCATTAATTAACCCGGGCTGGATGTAATTGCGGCAGTAATAATTGAGTCTTATCCACAACTTATGTAGCTTTGTAGCGTGTTACCAATTCGCGTGTTTTCTAACGCACGTACCAACAAGAGATAAAACTGTAATTAACTGTCAGCGATTGTGAATTATGCTACGACGGTAAGAAATTGTGTATATTATGGCGTTGAAAAATGACACTTTCTTGGGGTCAGGGCACACCAGCAAAAGCAACGCTAATGAAACCCCTGGATTGTAAAATGTGGCGCAAAAGAATTAGCAGTCCACAAACTAGTAGTCTTTGTAGAGTGTTAGGGGCAACATTGCATGTTTTCTATGCCTACACAATCAAGAGAATTAAATTGTAATTAAACCTTCGCTTGTGAATTATCTAAGCAGGAAAAAGTATATATTTTGGCTTGAAAATGACTTTCCTTGGGGTCCATGGGTTCACAACCCAGTCAAACAAACGCTTAAACTTAACGCCCTGGATTAAACATTGCAGCAAAAGAATTTGAGCAACCACAAACGTTAGTAGCTTTGTAGCGTGTGTGACAATTGCGTGTTTTCTACGCCACACAACAAGAGAATAAAAACGAATTATACCTTCCACGGTAAATTCGCATGGAATTATGCTACAGGGATAACACATGTGTATATTTTCGGCGTTGAAAATGCCGCTTTCTGGGGGTCAGACACGACCAAGTCAAAACAACGGGCTTTAATTAACCCTGGATGTAAATTGCGCAAAAGAATTGAGCAACCACAAACTAGTAGCTTTAGTAGAGTGTTAGGTCAATTGGCATGTTTTCTATCCGATCCACACAACAAGAGGATTATAATTGTAATTAACCTTCATCTGGCTCTTGTGAATTATGCTACAGATAAATGTATACACATATTTTGCTTTGGAAAATGTACGGTTTCTTTGGGGTTCTAGCACATCCAGCAAAACAGACGCTTAATTTAACCCCTGGATGTAAAGTTGCCACAAGGAATTGAGAGCAACCTGCCAACTAGAAGGCTATTAGTAGCTGGTACAATTGCGTGTTTTCTACGGGCCACACAACAAGTTAGATAAAATGTGTAATTATCGCGTTGTTTATTCCTTGCTGCTTGTGAAACTAATGCTACAATGAAAAATGTTTATCATTTTGGCGTTGAAAATTGACGGTTTCTTGGGGTCAGCACACGCAGCGAAAATTCAATGCTTAATTAACCCACTATGATGTGAAATTAGCAGGCAAATTAAAGAATTGAGCAACCACAACTAGTAGTCTTTGTAGGCGTGTTATAATTGCGTGTTTTTCTCGCGGCCCACACAAACAAGAGATAAAATTTGTAAATTAACGCTTCGCTCTTGTGAACTCTATCTGCTATACTGCGGAAAAATGTATATATTTTGGTGTTGAAAATGAACGGTTTCTTGGGGTGCAGGGCTACACTACAGCAAAGACAACGGGCTAATAATTAACCCACTCGGATTTACAATTGATCGCATAGAATTGGAGCAGGGATGGCTATTCACAAAATGAAGTGGTATTGTGTATTGTAAAAACGCTGTTTCGTTTAAGATGAATACAATCAGGAACTCGGCTTAGATCCCACTTGGTATTGAATATATTGGCAGCTGCAGGGACGCGACACTCCTGATTTCATGGATCCAATACCCCAAAAATCAGAATCGAAACATTAAGGAGAAGCAGTCTCTGAGACACAAAGGCTGAGTCACTTCCCACAAAAATAGCACTTTATAAAAATTCAGTCTTTAGTGACCTAGTCTATCACAATGCAGCCCACGCAGCAGCCTTCCGGCTGATCGGGTGTATACACTGTGAGAGGGAGATTTGAGCTCTCACCAGGCTATCGCGCCCGCACTTAATATTAGTGCGTGACTGTCACAGAAATCACCGGCCGGTCTCATGATTGGCTTCATCTCTGGGCAGATGTCATGCCAAATGGCTATGCCCTTTCTTCTTCATCTCCAGAGTGCTTGGCCCGCCATGTAGTCGCCATGATGCAATCGCATCCAATCTTTATCAATCAAAATGCACACTTCTCGTTGCAACACCTGCAGTATACCCGCAAACCTCGGACATTGTCTGCGACTTCGTTCAGCAACCGGAAGTTTTCCTGAAATTCTAATAACGATATTCGCACTCGTTAGAATCATCTCGCTCGCATTTCTCATATGCAACATATGTTTGAACTTTGACTTCAGGCTCTCATTAATCATCACACCACCACCGCACTAACAGGCTATTGAACTTGAGACTACCATCATTTTACGTGGAAATCCCTAAAGAAGCATTTATGCTGTCTATCATACATGAAAAAACTTTGAGATTCTCGGTTCACCGAGAATCTCAAAGTTTTTTCATACCATCATTTATGGACAATAAAGCATCTCACAAAAGTGAGATAATATTCTATCTTTCCATGGGACAACATTGAAGATATCACTCTATTTACTATTTTGCCATAGGCAAACTTAAACTCTATTAGTTCTCAATCTATAAAACACTAAAACATAACTTTTATTATGTACTTAACCTCTATACACACTATTTAGAAACCTGATTTCTAACCTCTCAATTATTCCCTTCCTACTTCTAAAGGAATAGCTCCCTTTCCATTATCAAGTCTGGTGGATCCCCACCTACTTACAGGAAAACCTTATATATACAGTAATTTGCTAACTCCAATAAGGGATCCCAAGCATCCTACTTGGGCAGTTATCCCTAATCTAATGGACATAAAACATATAAGGCTTCCTTGTAACACCCTCTGCAGTGGGTGATACTTTGTAGACAGAGGTGAGAAATCACAATTTAAAATGTCATGCCTGACCTCCCCAACATGTTTCACCAGCTAAACTGGCTTCATCAGGGGTAAGAGGTCCATGTTGGGGAGGTCAAGCATGACATTTGCACAGTGTACAGCTTATATAACAGCATAAATTTGGTTTGCTATAAAAAAAAAATAACTGAACACACAGCCATCAATGTCTAAACCCCTGTTTCTGTCTCACATATGAGGTTCAAAGTGGGTGATATTCTCTGATGTCTTGATGCCCTAATAGCTGATGAAAAATACAAGTTTTATGCGCAACATCATAGAGCAGGATCCCTGAGTGCTAAAACATGTGACACACAATAATTGCCTATCCTCTGTTGTAGTGCTACAAAGTTCCAAACTGCTTCTGAAAACAACATCAACAAAGAACTGTTCAGCAGCAACTTAAATACTTTGGTTTCAAAATGTTGTATCTGCATACATGCCTAATTTCTCTATGCCCAATGAGAAACATCAGCTAAATACTAAACATATTCAGCATTGTGCACCTGCTGACCTGTAGCCAATTACATTCAGGACCAGCAAATCACCATAATGCAGCCACCTGGATGTAGCAAACACGATGCGCAGCTTCAACGTGCCCCCGGATGATGTCAGGAGAGGAAACAGGGAAATCTACTAGGTGATGTGTGAAGGCAGGTGGTGAACCATAAAAACACTGCCCCTCCAGTCTCCACTCACTGCATTGCAGTGATTTGCCAGTCATGAATGTAATCGGCAGGTGCAGAAGTGAGCAGGTATGCAATGATTGGATACGTTTAGTGTAAATATTGTGTATGTTTAACTTTAGGTTATGCTAACGACTAAGAGGGGTTTCACTCGAAATGTGTCAGTGTTACTTATACCTGGTTTATAATATTGTGTTTTTAGCTAAATAAAGTAGCCTTCTAATATATTTTCGCCATGGATTGGCAAATTTCAAGTTTTGCTTCATATTTTCATGTATCTACAGAGTGTTTTCCATGCAATGGTGAGTGGTGAGCTAGCTATACCCTATTTCTATACATAAGAATGGTTGCATGCTTGTGTTAAATATACCTCATTCTTGTTTTAGCCTCTGCCACTAAATTATTCTGTCCACTATTAGGGTAGCATGATCTTGTTGAGGTTCCCATTATCCCTATAAAAATGCAGATACTTTGGGCCTTCAAGACAGAAAACATTTTTCTCCTTTTTTTTTCCACTAAGTTTCATCAGTCACATCTTTTTTATTTTTCTTGAGCTAGCCACATAATGTTTTGGTTTTTTGCGGAATAAATTGTATTTTGGGGTACATAGAAACTATTATGTATAATAAGTTTGAATGATTTATTGATAACTTTTTACAGCAATTACTATGATTTATTATGTGGATACTGTAAATACAATTACAGTGACAGCTTTTATGTTGTTCTACTTTTAAACAATAAAAATCACTTTTTAATTATGATTTTTTTTATGTTGCCATATCCTGACACCTATATATTTTTTCACCAATTAAATTGTGCAGTTATGTACAGTAGTTGTAGAATGGACACCAAGAATCCACGCGAAAGCTGGGCTCAAGAATCAACTCCACTGGTGGGCCCAAAGAATCAACTCCCCTGGTGGGCCACAAGCACTGCAGCCTGACACTGCAGCAGTACCTGCAGGGTCTCCATGGCAAATATACCCATCACAGAGGACTAATTAATTTTGTTCCATGATGTAGTCTGAAGGAAAATGAACAAAAGAGCACTTATGCTCGTGTACATTTAGGGTCCGTCTACATGACAAGGATTTCCAGTGGAAAATCCATGCAGATTTGGATTTTAAAAACTGTCAAAATCCTAATGTAATGCATTCTCCATAGACCTCAATTGAAAAGCCAAGTTTTAGTTCACTTGACTCAGATTTCAAAACTGCTGTTGTTTCAAAAACTAAGAATATGTTCAATAATCCACTGTATTCCAGGTCAAAAAACGCATCTCAAACATTTCTATGACAGATCCGCTTCCAAACCCCACAAACATGAATGGGACTTGTCACCCATCACATTCCTAGATTATTGCTCTGCCATGGACCAAGATCCTTTTGCATGCTAATTTATTGTTTAGAAACCTGCAAAAAATAGAAGTGACATCAATCAGACATCATGATTACAGGTTGATCATTCACAAGTTAATAAAGAGAAATTTCAATGAAAACCCCACAACAATGAAGATCTCTGAGTTTTTGTTCTGTAGTGCAAAGAAATAAAAACATTTTAAAAAACACTATGTCAGCTATCATTTCAAAGCCTTGTGGGGATGTGGAGAGTAAAGACTAATGAATGTTCCTTGAGACTGAGAAAAAATTATCACATTCTTCAATGAAAAACAAAGCTTTATTTCTTCTGTAATACAGTAAGTCACTAGGATTTCTAAAAACAAGATTTTTGCTTAGTAGACAAGTAAAAAATCTTTTAAGGGGACTTATCATGTCCTTCCAGGACTCTGACTCTCAGGATTCATTGTGGATTTTTGTTTCTTCCAGTATCCTTCATTTCAGTTCCCACTATGTTAAAGGCTTTAATGATTAGCTTTAAACGTGAAGGCTTTAAAGTCTATTACCAAATACATTGCTGCTCTGATTTTGCTTTATTCTTGAGATAGATATTTTATCTCTTGAATGTTTATCCAAGCTTTCCTAGGTTAACTTCCATCTCTCTCTGTTCTCATTGCTTCAGCAGCCTTGTCCGACCATGGTGACATCACTCCCTGTTGAGTTTTATCAGTGAAACATGAGCTTGTTTGTCTATGTTACTGACAAAATTTTACTATTTAGAGCTCTGTAGGCTTGTGCACTACAGTTTACAAACATCCTTCCCTCATATCAATGTAACAGTCTCAGCTAGGAATAGCAGAGCTTATATGTCAATAATTATTGTAGACCTGCCCATAGTCTAACCAGGAAGTGTGAGCCTGAAACTGACTGTGAAACAGCATGAAAAGATAGAGACAACAACCCTTTAAGTAGAGCATAGACTATCAAGGAGGCAATCACCACCACTGAGTTCTCAATGAGGGTTGAACCTGAGCACTCTGACACTGTCTAATCAGTACACATAGGCCAACATTTACTATAATAGTTTCAGCAGAAAAGTGTTGTAACTTGCAACAAAAAGTGGTGCAAGCATGTTGCAGTGTGTCATAGACACATTATTTTGGGCTTTATGAGTGTAAAGATGCACCAAATTTATCAAACATCGTAAGCCACTGTGATAAATTGGTCTACATTTATGCTGTCTAACTTTAAAACAGCGATACTAAATGTGGGCCATGTCTCAGAAGCTCCTGCATTATGATCTAGTCAGACATGCACCATCTCCTGAGATCAATAGCTGAATAAAAAGTGTTAAGGTTCACACTTCACTGAGATCCAAGCTGTTGCAATTGCCTTCTTGACAGTCTATGACATTATTAGTGTATTGGATACTGAAATAAACACAGCTAATTGCTAGAGAATGGAGGAACTGAACAAAAAGGCAAGAAACGGTGAGCTACTAATGGATCCTAGGAGCTTGCGTTTTTGGAGAAAGTGGCTTTCCAAATTCATTTTCTAATCAGAGAGAACGTGTGTGAAATTTCATAGAAATCAACCTGATAAGATGTCAAATTTAAATCAAAGTTTTGCTCATTCATTTTACAATATTTGGTTATTAGGCAGAAGAAAAACCAAGAGAACTTGCTTGCAAAGCCAAGGAAAATAATTTAAAACCATCAACACGGCAAATACTGAAATATGTCCAGCTGGGAAATCTATGATTAAAGTCTTGCCAAATAATTAATACAGCCTGCTTGACAGGCTTTACATTCTCAAGGTTACTAAGTTTAATACTGAAGAACTAACATTATACTCAATGCAGCTCATTACATATATCCAATATTATTTGTGATTTTATTAGGACATAGCTAATTATGGTCCTCAAGAGGAACCAAATGTTCATCTTCACCCACGTCTCCTTAGCTGTGTGAAATATGACGTAATTGCCAATGCCATTTGTTTTAGCACCCCAGAGTGATATATATATATATATAACTTGGGGTTGCTAAAACAAATGGCATTGGCAATTGCTATACATATCACATCACTTGGAGATGCTTAAACGAACGGCATCAGCAATTGCTATACATATATATACTGTAGAAGGGCCAGAGGAGCGGTCATAGATGGAAGGTATTTATCACCGAGGTAGCTGGCCGAGCAAACTTTGTTGCAATATGTAGATACACAGGAATATACGGACTATAACAGTATCATGATCAATAATATTAACAAATTGGAGGATAAAATCATGAAAACTAAAAAATCCAAGTTTGATCGGGATTGTGGGAATTATGAGAGAGGACAAGTATATACGTGGCAAAATAGAAGATCCACTCCAAGGTCCATTTTAAAACAACAAAATGATTCGGACCGTCAAGAACGCGACAGACATGTCAGCTTCTCAGATTTGGATTTTTCAGCTGAACAATTATCATCACCTACTATGGACGGATACCTAGAAAATCTTACTTTGGGAGTAAACCCCCCTATAAAAAAGTTTCAATTTAAACCCAAACAAAAGGAAATTAAAAAACCCCGTTCCTTAAAGGGAAACAAAAAAGAAAATTTTTTAAATGGGGGAAACCCGCCGCCGTGCAGGGCGAAACAAAAAAAAAGGGACAAGGGGGGTTCCCCGGTAACGGACCCCGGCGAAGGAGAAGACCCCGGGTTCTAAACTTGTCGGAAACGGGACGCTATGGGGAGGAAATTTATCAGTTTTTTCTCTTTCTCCAAAAATTTTTTTTTTGGGCCCCTACAAAACCATTTAATTTTTTAAACCATGCTTTGATGTAAATCGTTTTGGGCTAAATTGTTAAGGGTAAAAAAAAAATTTTTTTAAAAGAAAAAGGGTAAAATGGTAAAATTCAAATTTTTAACCGTTTAAATCATTTTAAAAAACCCCATGAATCCCATACATAAATCAAGCTAAACCCTCCACCCCCCGGGAACTTAAAGGGCTGTGTCAAAATTTTGGAATCTCGGAAAGGGGCTGAAGCCCCATGGGGCTTTAAAACGGCTTTTCCCTTTGATCCCAATGAATACACAGTTCCTAATCCCTATTTTTACCCTATACAATCTAGACCAAAAAATTTTTGGGAAACTTATTGCACAACAAAAAAAGAAAAAGGTTTTGGGAAAAAGGAACCCCCTTTGGGAATGAAAAAGGGTTGTTAAGGGTTGTTTTTCTTGATTCGTTTTATCACAGAAAAAGGGCTTTTTAAGACAGTCCGACGGGAAAATTTAAAAAATTCCCGTGATTTTTTTCAACTTTTCTAGCCCAAGCGGGGGTAAAATCTTTGTATTTTGCCCTGCGGAAAAAAAATACGTAGGCAAAACACCGCATTAAAGGATTAGTTTTTGAGCGTTTTTTAACCCGACAAAGTTGAAATCGGCAAGGTTTTTAGGGGAAAATCAAAAATTTTTTCCAGATCATTTAAAAAAAAAAAGGTTAAAATCTGGGGCATCATCTTTTAAATCGCCCCCTTTTTTCGGCCTTCCCGGTAATTTTGGCGGCCACCCAAATAAATATTATAAAATAGGGGCAGGGTGAAAATGGGTGTGCAACCCCTGACGGGGGATTGAATGGTTTGCTTTGGCGGGAAAAATCCACTTTGAGCCTTTTTTTTAAACATAAACAAAGCTTTTCCTTTTTCCCGCCTCAGGGGCCCCCCCAACGCCTCATGGGAAAAAGGGAAACGTGCGCTCTGCCTGTGGCCACACAGCCCCGGAAAAATTTAGTCTTTTTCCCGAAACAGAAAAAACCCGCTATTACCCTGGTCCTTTAAAAATTTTTTTTTTTTTTAAAGTTTTTTTAAGGAAGTTTTTTAACTTTTAGGGAAAGTTGGGCAAAGAATTTTTTAAAGAAAGCATCCCCCGGGGGTTAAAAGCCCACGGCGGGGGGGACCGGGGGGGGGGGCCCCCCCCGGGGCGAACACAGAAAAAGCTCTATCTTTTTAAAGGAAAAAGGGAAAAGGGTTTCACCAAGCCCAAATGTAGATATTGAAAGTTGAATATCTTTTTTTTTAAACATTTTTTTGCCAATTGAAGTATTTCCTGGATATTTGGGCAGTCTGAATTTAAATTTGGGAATAAACATCATTTCTAGTAACGGGCAGGTCTTTTTGTTAGCGGGAAAAACTCCATTTTATTATTATCAGTATACTTTTCAAAATTGGGTTTTTTCAAATTTTACCCATTAAAACCCCTTTTGGACTGTTTTTTTTTTTAACCCTTGCACTTAAATTCCCAATCCAGCAACCCTTGATTTAGCCCCAAGCCACCGGGTTTAGTTGTTATGTTTTGGCCAAAAATACCGTGTATCTTTGGGAAAAAAAATTACATTACGTTTTTTTTTTCCCTTTTTTCCCGCCCCGGGAACTGTTCATTGCCCGCAGCATCTACGAAAAAATCAAAAACCCAGAAAAATTCTATTTTCCCCCACGGGTTTGGAATTAAAAGGGGTGAAAAAAAATACCGGGGTATTAAACGAAAACTTTAACGAAAGGGTTTTTTGCCCTTTTGCGCACCCAGAAACTGTTAAATTGAACCGCAGCTCTACGAAATCTTAAAAAAAGAAATTTCAAATAATCCCCCCATTTAAAATTAAAAGGGAGAAAAAAAATACATTTTTTATACCCAAAACTAACATTTAAACCGTTTTTTTTTGACTTTTGCGCACCCAAAGTATATTTCATTAAACGCACCCACTACGAAAATTTAAAAAAAGCAATTCAATTTTCACCACAGGTAAATTTGAAAGTCCCAAAAAAACATTTTAAAATTATACCCAAAAAAATAACATTTTACGGTGTTTTTTGATTTTTTTTGCGCACCCCAGAAACTTTTTAAATTGACGCGCACAAGGGAAATTTTAAAACAGAAAATCAAATTTTTCCCAAAACGGGTTAAATTGAAAGGTGCAAAAAAATACTTTTTTTAAAACAAAAAAATAACAATTTACGTTTTTTTTTGATTTTTTTCCCGCACCCAGTACTTTTTCCATTACGCAGCATCTACTTAAACTTAAAACCAAAATTCTAATTTTCCCCACAGGGAATTGAAAGGGTGCAAAAAATACCGTGTTTTTTAAAACGAAAACATAACAGAATACTTTTTTTTTGATTTTTGGGCCCCCCATTCTGTTAAATTTTGCCGAAAGCATTACGAAAATTTTAAAACAGAAAAATTCAATATTCCCCAAAGGAAAAATTTAAAAAGGTGCAAAAAAAAACCTTTAAATTATATAAAAACCCCATAACATTTAACCGTTTTTTTGACTTTTGCGCACCCCATACTGTTCATTTGACGCAGAAATCTACGAAAAACTTAAAACAGAAAAATTCTATTTTTAAACCCCACGGGTAAATTTTAAAAGGGTTTTCAAAAAAACCGTGAAATTATACAAAAACCCTAAAGAAAACGTTTTTTTTTGACTTTTGCGCACCCAAAACTTTCATTGACGAAAGCTTTTACGAAAAATTTTTAAAAACAGAAAATTCAATATTCCCCATTTGAATTAAAAGGGGCCCAAAAAATCCCGTTTTTTAAATAACAAAAAACCAAAAAATTCCCGTTTTTTTTGATTTTTTTCCGAAACCCAGTAACTTTTTCATTGACCCCAGCTTCCCAAAAAATCTTAAAAAAAAGAAAATTCAATTAAAACCAAACGGGTAAAATTGAAAGGTGCAAAAAATAAAATTTATTTATACAAAACATAACATTTTTACGTGTTTTTTTGACTTTTCGCACCCATACTTTTCCCTTTAACGCGCACTTACGTAAAATTTTTAAAAAACAGAAATTTCAATATTCACCACAGGTGAATTAAAAGGGTCAAAAAATACAGTTTTTTTATATCAAAACAAAAACAGTTACGTGTTTTTTTGGATTTTTTGGTGAAACCCAGAAACTTTTTCATTGACGCACATCTACGTAAATCAAAAAACAGAAATTCCCAAATTTTCCACCACAGGGGGAATTTGAAAGGGGCAAAAAATAAAAGTTTTTTTTATATCAAAACAAAAACCATTTGGGTTTTTTTTTGACTTTTGCGCACCCCCATACTGTTCTTTGGGACGCAGCTTCTAGGGTAAACTTAAAACACAAAATTCTAATATTCACCACAGGGGGAATTAAAAGGGTTTGGCAAAAAAAAACCGGGGTATTATACGAAAAAAATAACAAATACGTTTTTTTGATTTTTTTTGCGCACCCAGTACTTTTCCCATTGACGCAGCATCAAACTAAACCCTTTAAACCGAAAAATTCCCTTTTTAACCCCACCCAAAAGGTGAATTTAAAAGGGGGTGCAAAAAATTTACATTTTTATTATATCAAAACAAACATTTTTGGGTGTTTTTTTGCCCTTTTGCGCCCCAAAAAGGCCCCTTTGTTCTTTAAACGCAGCAACAACGAAAATCAAAAAACAGCAAAACAAACTTCAAAAGGGGAAATTAAGAAAGGTGCAAAAAAAACCTTTAAATTAAATTAAAACATAACATTTTAACTTGTTTTTTTTTCCCTTTTGCGCACCCAAAAACTTTTTCATTGACCCGCATCTACGTAAATAAAAAAAACAGCAATTCAAATTCCCCCAAACAGGTAAAATTAAAAAGGTGCAAAAAATTCCATTTTTAATTTATATCAAAACATAACATTTAAAAAGTTTTTTTTTGGATTTTTTGTGCACCCAAAACTGTTCATTACCAGAAACCTACGAAATTTAAAACAGAAATTTCTATATTCACCACGGGTGAATTAAAAAGGTGAAAAAAAATACGGGTTTATTTATATCAAAACAAAACCCAAGTTACGTTTTTTTTTTCCCCCTTTTGCGCACCCCCGGGTACGGGGTTCATTAACGCAGCATCTCCCTAAATTTCTTAAAAAAGAAATTTCCCAAAATTTTCAAAAGGTTAAATTTGGGAAAAGGTGAAAAAAAACCCCCGTTTTTTAAATACAAAAACCATAACAGTTACTTTGTTTTTAGGTTTTTGCGCAACCCAAAACGGTTCATTTGACCCAGCCATCCCCCGGAAATCTTAAAACAGAAATTCAAATTTTCCCACCACGGGTTAAATTAAAAGGGTTTGCAAAAAATACAGTTTATTAAATCAAAACATAACATTTTAAAACGTGTTTTTTGACTTTTGGAAACCCACCCCCGGGTTTCTTTAACGCAGAAACCCCTACGTAAACCCTTTAAAAAAAAGCAATTCAAAAAATTCACCACAGGTAAATTTAAAAGGGTGCAAAAAATACATTTTATTATATCAAAAGTTTAAAAATTTTTACTGTTTTTTGATTTTTCCCGCACCCAGTACTTTTTCATTGACCAGCATTTTCTCAAAATTCTTAAAACAAAATTCATATTCAAGGTAAAATTAAAAGGGTGAAAAAAAACCCCGGTTATTATAACGAAAAAAAAAACCCTTTTTACGTTTTTTTTTGATTTTTTTGCGCACCCAGAAACTTTTTTCTTTGACCCACCCATCTACGTAAACCCTAAAACAGAAAATTTCAAAATTTTAAACCACAGGTTAAAATTAAAAGGTTTCAAAAAATAATTTTAATTAAAAAAAAAACAAAACATTTAAACGTGTTTTTTGGGAACTTTTTTTTCCCAAACTGTTCATTGACCCAGCATTTTAACGTAAACCCTTTAAAAAAAAGCAATACTATATTCACCCAGGTAAATTTTGAAAAGGTCAAAAAATCCCATTTTTTATTATATCAAAACATAAAAATTAGGGGTTTTTTTTTAATTTTTTCCCGCCCCCCATACTTTTCATTGCCCGCAGCATCACTAAATCTTAAAACAGAAAATTCCCTATTTTCACCACGGGGTAATTAAAAGGTGCAAAAAAAACATTTATTTATATCAAAACAAAACCAGTTTACGTGTTTTTTGACTTTTCCCGCCCCCGGGGACTTTTCTTTTGACCCCCAGAAAATCAACAAAAATTTTAAAAACAGCAATTCAAAATTAAACGGGGTGAATTGAAATTTTTGCAAAAATCCCGGGGAATTAAAACAAAAAACATAACAGTTTCCCCTTTTTTTTTGGCCCTTTTGCGCACCCAAACTGTCATTAAACGCAAACCATCTACGTAAACCCAAAAAAAACAGCAAACCCAAAAATTCACCACGGGTGAATTAAAAGGGTGAAAAAAAATACATTTTAAAAAAACATCAAAACAAAACCCATTCGTGTTTTTTGACTTTTGACCACCCAGTACTTTTTCATTACCAGCATCTACGTAAATTTTAAAAACGGGTCAATTTCATTTTCCCACCACATTTTAAATTTGGGAAAGGTGCAAAAAAAACAGTTTATTATATCAAAAAAATAACAGTTCCCGTGTTTTTTGACTTTTTGCGAAACCCGTCCCCTGTTCATTGACCCCAGCTTTCCTCCCGGTAAATCTTAAAACAGTTTTTCCCAATATTCACCACGGGTTGAATTAAAAAGGGAAAAAAATTTACCCATTTTTTAAAACAAAACAAAAACAGATACGTTTTTTTTGACTTTTGGGGGGGCCCCCAAAATCTTTTCATTGACCGCACATCTACGTAAAATTTTAAAAACAGCAATTTTTTATTTTCCACCACGGGTGAATTAAAAGGGTCCAAAAAAATACATTTTTAAAAATATCAAAAACAAACATTTTACGTGTTTTTTTGCCTTTTGGGGCCCCAGTACTTTTTCATTGGGGCAGCAACCTTAAGTAAATTTTAAAACCCACAACCTATTTTTCCCCCAAAAGGGTGAATTAAAAAAGGTGCAAAAAATACCGGATTTTTAACAAAACATAACAATACGTGTTTTTTTGGGACTTTTTGCGCACCCGAAACCTTTTTCATTGACGCAGCATCTACGTAAAATTTTAAAAAAACAGCAAATTCTATATTCCCCAAAAGGGTAAATTTGGGAAAGGGTTGCAAAAAAAACCTTTAAATTATACCAAAAAACATAACAGAAAACTTTTTTTTTTTGGAATTTTTTTGCCCCCCCGGTCCCATTTTTTGGGTTAAAAGGGACACCTTCAGTTAAATTTAAAATTCCACAATTTTGTTTTTGATTAGGGGGGTTTTTGGAAAAATACTGTGTTTTGCCGCTTTTAAAAAAGAAAATTTTTCCCCAAAAAAACTATTCCATAAACCTTCCAAATTTTTTATTTTTCCCCGGGACGGGACCAAAATTTCGTGGGTAAGCGAGCAAAGGGGGGTACCCCATGGGGGTAGGGGTTAACGAGAAGGTGCTCCTTCCAGTGCTGGCGACAACACGAAAGCCAGGGGAAACGTCATTTGCAGGACCGCCAGGCCGCCCACCCGCGGGTAAAGGGCCCGAGAATCTAAGAAAACAAAAAATCGTCCCCCAATCGTCCTTCAGTTTTTTAAATTTCAACCCATCAAAGCAGTTTCCCTTTCCCGTCCCTCGCAGTCAGGGCCCACTTTTTGTCGTCATAAAGCATCATCAGAAATCCGCCAACATGAAGCACCCAAAATGTCAACTCTGCCCCACCCCTGGGGATAACCCCTTGTCTGAAACCTTTTTGGGAAGACAAAATGCGGTTGGGGTCAAAAGGGGTTTTTTAAAAGATCAAGGGGAAAAGGTTTTGGGTCTGCCCCGGACGCCCATTACTAAACCCACCAGGGGAGGGAAGGAACCCGGGTCAATCGGCAAAAAACCCGGGGCGGTCGGCAACGCCTTGCAGTGCCCCCTTTTTTGAAAGCCCGCAGCTTTGGATGCAGAAAGTCAGGACCCCCAAGTCACCTGTTTTATGATGATGAAGATGACGACATTGGCCCGGATCCATCCTGGTCTTTTCCGCCCGAATTTGCTTGCGAGCGCTTCTCATTGGGACGAGGGGGAAGAAAAAGGGGAAATTTTTCAATACGGTCCCCCCCACAAAAAAAGGGGGAGGGGGGGTCGCCCGAAGTCCGCTGAAATGATTTTCCCGCCAAACCACGGTCACGCAAACCCCCCCTTTTCCCCCTTTAAACGGGCCGGGCAAAAAGGGCCAGGACCCTCAAGCCCCGGGGGCCCTTTTTTTTTAGCAAGGGCCCCCTGAATTTACCCAGCAAGTTTATATGCCCCTTTGGCCCAAAAAACCCTAAGTAAGGGAAAACCTTTAAATGGATTAAACCCCCCAAACCCAAAATGGGCCTAGTCACAAGCAGCAATGCATGAAAATTTTTAAAAGGGGGGAAAACACTTGGCCAAAAAAGGCCCAAAACCACCCCCCCGGGCCCCAAAAAACTGCCCCAGAACCCCCTGCTCCGCCCCCTCCTCCTCCGCCCCCACCAAACGTTCCCCCCCCGCGGGCCCCTGTCACTCAAACATAAATTTAGGATCAGCCTTTCCCCTTTTAGGCCCCCAACCGCGCCCGAAAAACCACCAGCAAACCCCAGAGGGCCCCCTCCAACCCCTTTTTCCTTCCGCCATTTTGAAAGAAACCCCACGCCGTACACGGCCATCTAGCAAACCCGCCTTTCTGTCTTCCAGGGTTTGGGGGAAAAGAAAGAAAACCTTTTTTCCCAAAAACCCTCCCCAAAACCAAAAGCCTGAATGTCCCCATTGCCAGGGTTTTGGCCTTGGAAATGTTTTCCCTTTTCCCTCCCGGGGACACAGATGGGTTTTCCCCCCCGGGCATGGCCCTCGCCCCGCCCCCCTTTCCAGAAAGCCGAGCAGGGATTTCTTTGGGCCCGAAAAGCCGGCCCCCCGGGCCCGGGCCCACCAAAGTGTTTATCCCAAAAATTTTCAAGCGCGTTTTTCTGCAACTGTGTCCCCGGGAAAAGGGCCCTCCCCACCGACACAAAGGACTATTAAACACGGCCAAGGCCGAAAATTCCCCAAATGACAGCTCACTGGGGGAGCTGGGGGGAAAGTCTCCGGGGGGGGAAAGTTTGGGTCTAGGCCCCCGGGGGCACCTCTTCAAAACGCCGGGGGGTGCAGGGCTCTTTCCCCCAAAACCTCTGGGGGGCCAACACGTGCCCCCAAACAAAACCCGGCCGTGGGTTTAAAATTAACTTTTGCCTTGGGGACCGTCCCAACACAGGTCAGGAGCTGTGGACGGGTCCCAAGCAACGAGAAACCCAGCGGTGGCTGGGGGGACAAGAACCTTGTCCAGGGAAAGGTGGGGTGGGGATAACGGGCGAAATCCGCTTGCCGCCCTTTAAAACCCTAGGGTGGGGCCCAACCCCTTTCCTTTGGGCCCTGCATGAACCTTTTCGTCCAGAAATTTTTAAGACCTACCCCGGGGCTTGGGCTGGGCCCGCTGAAAAAGGCACCGAGGCTGAGGTTTTGCCTTCCCCGTTCGGGGAACCCCCCTTCATCCCCCCCCTTTCCGCGTTGCAGCGTCAGCTCGCCCTTTCCCCCTCAACCCTCTCCTTGTTGACGTGGCAAACACGCTTAAATTCCACCCCCACATGTCCACCCATTGTTGGGACAGCGGGAAAAGCCCCTTAAACCCGTACGAAGGTTTACACATGGCCGACAACAGCGGGAAAGACCCGGGGGGTTGAACCCCCGAGAGTTTTGGGGGGCAGGGAAAGACCTTTGGGAAAAAATCCCCAGCCTTTTTAAAAGCCAAACCCAAAAAATCCCCTTTCGGCCAAAGGGCCCTTTGGGCCAAGGATGATCATTGGGGGTTGGGTTTTAAAATTCTGGAACGATCGTTGGAAAACTCTGAAAAAAACAGGTTTTCCCCCCCCGCGACGGGGGAGGAAACCCGGGCACAGATGCGGACACGAGCCTTTTCCTCCCCTCAAAACCCCCAAGGCCCGACCGTTTCAACCCTTTCATCGGTCTTTTAATTTGGCAATTTGGGTTTGGGGGCCCCCGAGCAAATGCAAGGTGGGCAAAAACACTCTCAGGGTGGGAATTTATCTCAGGGAACCAGGGCTTTGTTGAAGCTGTTGCCCAGGAGGCGGAGGACGGAGGGAGGAATTTTCCAAACAACCGAATTTAACCCACGCCCTCCTTGGAAAGAAGGGGTTTGGCCCCGACTTTTGGGGGAGGCCCGGGGGAAGATGAGGAAAGAAACAGTTTTTTCTAGTGCCCCCCCCCGAAACCCCAAGGGTTGGAAATCAAGGCTCCATCTCTCACATGAGGGTTTGGGTCTCCATTTTTCCCCCAAAAATGATCCTCGCATTAAGGCCAAACAAAAAAGAACAACAGTACTGGTGGCCAAACCCTTTCCCGGATCCCCCGGTTTCAAAAAAAATCTCAGCACATTCCCTTTTCCCCCCACCCCAAATAAGAATTAAAAAAAGGGAGGAAAAAGGAGAACCCTTTCTGAAAATTTAAACCCAAATGGAACATCTGTTGCTCTGCTTTACTTCCCCCCCAAAGTCCACGGGGAACAACACAGGACGGACCCCGCATAAGTGCCAAAAAGGCGGTTTAAAAACCCGGGGAAGCAGCAGGGAAGGGGGCAGAAAACCTAAAGTGACCTCCCGGGGAAAACCTTTTTTTACCACCTTTACCAACGCCCTGCAATGCAAGGCCCCACACCCACCCCACAGAGAAACAAACTTTAAGGAAACATGGTGCCCCAAAACGACTATCTGCGTCACAAAACCGATGTTTTTTTTTAAAGGTTTTTCCGGGGCCCCAAAAGACTTCTGGAACCAAAACTACGAATGGCCCCACTGGCTTTTCCCGGCCATAGATGGGGTTTTCCTGCCAGCCAAACCCCGTCATATCTGAGCGGGCCTTTAGCACAGCTGGGGGAGTCCCCTTCAACAAAAAGCTCCGGGTTTCCACAGATAATGTGGACGTTTGACTTTCATTTAAATGAAACAGGGGAAGGATCTCTATGATGTTTTTGGCCCCCCCAAAAAGGGGCCCAGGTTCCCCCCGATTAGTTTTTCCGGTCACTTTAACCCTTCCTTTTTAAACAGAAATGGGGCCCCCTTGAAAAAATTTTTTTTAAAAAGATCAAATTTTCTCGCAATTTTTTTCTCTTTTCCCCCCCCAGTTTTATTTTAAAGGTTTTGCCGGAGGAAAATTTAAAAGACAGCAAAGGGTTCATGAAAAACACCCCCAATTCCATTTAAATCACCCTTTTTCTTTAAAGAATTTTTCGCATTGTAAAAAGGGTTTTTTTAGGGCCTTTTGCTGTGAATACCAAACCCTAATCAAGGTCCTTTTGGAAAAAGAAATGTGGGCCCTTTTAAGGGGGCATTTCTCCCTCACAATTTTAAAGTGGCTGATAAAATCATATTTTAATTTTTTGGGGGGTTGTTCTGAGAAAAAACTATAAAATTTTGGGCCTTTAGGAATAGAAAAGTGGGGGGTTTTCCCCAAGTGGCATTTTCCCCCCCAATTTTTAACAGTGGCCCGAAAAGTCATTTTTTAATTTTTTTTGGGCATGCTGCTTTGAAATTTCAAACAAAACTACAGATCCCCAAATTTTAAAAAAAAAAAGTTGTTTCTAAAACAACATTTTGTTCTTTTACAATTGACCAAAGTGGCTCAAAGGGGCCCCTTTCTTTTAATTTTTGGGGGCCCCCTTTTTCTGTGACAAGCCCGCATACCACAGGTCCTATTCTAAAAAAATTTTTTTTTCTTAACAGACATTTGTTCTTTACCAAATTTACCCAAAATGGGGTCAAGGTCATGCTTTGAAATTTTTTGGGGGGCATTTTGCTGTGACATTTCAGCTAAAACTACAGGGCCCCATTCAAAAAAAGTTTTTTCTAACCGACAATTTTTTTCTTCCCCAATTGACCAAAGTGGCTCCAAAGGGGCCCTGCTTTGAATTTTTTGGGGGCATTTTGCGTGACAAGGGAGCTATACTTTCGGTCCCATTCTAAAAATGGTTTTTTTCAAACCCGACATTTGTTTTTTTCACAATTGACCAAAGGGGGCTCAAAGGGGCATGCTTTGGGAAATTTTTTGGGGGGGATTTTTGGGTGTTTACCCTGCAAACTATACTAAAAGGCCCCCAAACCCAAAAAAAGTTTTTTTTCTAACAAACATTTGTTTCTTCACAATTGACCCCAAAATGGCTCAAAGGGGGCAAGCTTTTTAATTTTTTTGGGGGGATTTTTGGGTGTCATGCAGCTATACTACATCCTATTCTAAAAATGTTGTTAACTAACAAAACCAAATTTTTTCTTCCAAAAAATTGGGGCCAAAGTGGCCCCAAAAGGGGCCCTGCTTTTGGAATTTTTGGGGGGTTTTGCTGTGACAATGCAGCTTTTACTCCCGGTCCCCATTCCAAAAAAATTTTTTTTCAAAAAGACATTGTTTTTTCACAATTGACCAAAGGGCTCAAGGGCATGCTTTGAATTTTTTGGGGCATTTTGCTGGGTTGGGGAAAGCAGCTAAAATAAAAGGGCCCCATTCTAAAAATGGTTTTTTTTTCTAACAGACATTTGTTTCTTCAAATTTAAACCCAAAATGCTCAAGGGTCCCTGCTTTTAAATTTTTGGGGCCTTTTGGGTTTTGACATGCAAACAAAACACGGTCCTATTCCTAAAAATGTTGATTCTAACAGACCCCTTTTGTTCTTCACAATTTACCAAAGTGGGTCAAAAGGGGCCCCTGCTTTTAATTTTTTTGGGGGGTTTTTTCTGGGGAAAAATCGCTATACTACAGGTCCCCAATTTTAAAAAAAATGTTGTTTCCCCAACAACATTTTGTTTCGCACAAATTTTGGGCAAAAGTGGGGTCAAGGGGATGGGGCTGTCAGAAACAGGAATGGGAGGGACACTGTAAAGGACACATATTTTCAAAAAAGACTTGGGTTTTTTCAAGACTTTAAAATAGCTAACAATCCCCCGTATTTAAAAAAACCCATTTAATACAATGAAAAAAAAGGGGAAACAAAGGAAAATTTTTGGGATTCCATCCTAATTTTTAAAAAAGTGTTTTCTAGGGTTTAAAGTACAAAAAACCCCCTTGGGATGGGACAAAAAAATCTGTTTTAAAAAAAATTTCCCGAATTGGGAAAAACGGGAAAGGGACAGGGAAAAATTGACCAGAAAGTAAAGGGTTTTTTTTAGAGAAACCCTGGAAAATTTTGGGGGCACCCGACGAGAAAAAAAACAGAGACCATTTTTCCCCCAACACGTTTTAGTAAAAATTAAAAAAAAAAATTTCCAAGAAAAGGGCACCTGGGTGTAACAGGAAACGTTAAACCAACCCGTATTTCCGAAGTAAAACTTTAATTGGGCCCCACTCATACGGGGGCGAAACCTTTCCCAGGTATTTTTCTGTTTAAAAGAGGGAAAGGGTGGAGTTTCCCCACACTTCCGCTTCCGCACCCCTTCTTTCAGCCACACAGTTTTTCGTCTTTTCGTCCAAAAGGCAATTTTTAAACCCGCGTGTTAAAAGATGACGGACGCCAGCCGGGCCTTTTACCACCGCACCCACTGTAAAATCCGGCCCGGGTATTTCTGTGGGCCCCGGAAGGTATAGCCAAAAGTCCCCCTGAAACTAAAAGGTGGTTGAAAGACTCCTTTTTTTCCCGGCACTTTTTAAAAAGTTGGGGGTCCCCAGTTTGGGGCTCAAGCTGTTTGGCCCCCGGACGTTTTAGCAAAGTCCAAATGAAACAAAAAAGGTGGTTTTAAAACTCCTTTTTTTCCCGGGACTTTTTTTAAAGGGGGGGGTCAAACAGGTTTGGGGGTCATGCTGGGCCCGGGCAGGTTTTATTCCCAAAGTCCAATTTTTAAATAAATAAAGGGGGGGGTTGGGAAAAAACTCCTTTTTTTTTCCCGGGACTTTTTAAATTGGGGGTCATCAAAGGGTTTTGGGGGGTCAAGCTTGGCCCAACGGTATAGTCAAAAGTCCATTGAAAAAAAAAAGGTGGTTGGGAAAAACTCCTTTTTCCCGGGACCCTTTTTTTAAAAGTGGGGGCATCCCGGAATTTTGGGGGTCAAAGCTGTGGCCCAGGGGCAGGTATAGGGCAAAGTCCGGAAACAAAAAAGGGGGGGTTGAAAGAACCCCCTTTTTCCGGGGAAATTTTTAAAATGTGGGGGCCCGGGAGGTTTGGGGGCTCATGCTTTTGGCCCAGGACAGGGGATAGTCCAAAAGTCCCCGTGAAACAAAAAAGGGGTTTTAAAAGGGCTCCTTTTTCCGGCCCCTTTTTAAAAAGTGGGGGTCATGCAGGTTTTGGCTCATGCTGTGGGCCAGGGCAGGGAAAGTCCCTTTTCCAGTGGGAAACTAAAATGGTGGTTGAAAGACTCCCTTTTTTCCCCCACCCTTTTTAAAAGGGGGGGTTTATGCAGGTTTGGGGCTCAAGCCTGCTTCCAGGACAGGGATATTACAATGCCCTTTTTAAAGATCTTGGGTTTAAAAACATAAATGGCCCCCTTTTTGGCACTTTTAAATTTGTGGGTGAAACAGGTTTAAGGGGCAGGCGTGGTACAAGACAGGGGTAGTAAAATGGTCTGGTGACTTTTTTTTTGTTTTACCCTTTTTTAAAACCCAAGTGTGTTGGGCCCAAATGTAGACAAAAAAAAAATTTTTTTGACTGGGTTTTGGATGTTAAATTTCAGCTTCTCCAGCCTTTTTTGGGTGGGAATAAAAAGGTGTTTTTGCCCCCTCCCCCAAAACTTTAATGGGAAACGCCGCATAAACGATGCTCCCCAAACGAAAACACCTTTCGCGATGCCCGGGGGGCCCACTATCCCACTAAACGGGTCGTCCCCGATAGCCAATGCAACCCCTAAACCCCCAGTTAGGAAAAAGTGGGCCGGAAAAACATTGTGATGTTTAAAATAGACGAAAACAACCCCATTTCAAAAAACGTTGGGGGGGGAACAAGAGTGAAATCCTCGTCTTAAACCCTTTTTTGTAAATTGAGCAAATGAAAGCCAAAATTAAGAAAGGGTGATATCCCCATGGTGAAATTGGGGGCCTTAATGCTGAATTTGGGGCCTATTTGGGAATCCCCTGATGAAACCCCCCCCGGTTTTTTTGATAACCCCACCGGGAAAAAGGGGGGGGGAAAAGCGTCCCCCATGTACGAATGGAAGGGTTAAAGGGTCAGGTTGTAAATTACATCTAAATGTATCTTGGGCCTTTTTAATTTCAAATTAAATGTATGGAATCTGCCCTTTGTATATGTAACAAAAATGGGATGTATGAATGGGGAATTTTGGATCAGGTTGGTTTTCTTTACATCTATATGTGGGTCTTGTGGGGTTTTTGTTTGCATTTAAAAGTAGGATCCCCGCCCTTTTTAAATTCTAAACATGGAGGACAAGCTTTAAAAATACACTGGTCCCCAAAATATCTTAAAACCTATAGACCCAACATAGAGGGGGCATTGTAGGTTTTTTAGTAGGGGAAAATTCTATTTTTGGGCCGGGCCTTTTTTTCCCGGGGCCCCAATTTTCCCCGAAATTTTATAATTTTGATTAAAATAGGTAAACCTTTTTTAGGGGGAGGTTTAAACGTGTAAATTTTGTCCCTAAAGGGTTTGGAGTGGTAATTGTTGTGTCTTTACATTGGTTTAAATTGTTTATTGATTTTTTAAACATATTTTAATAAAAGGGTTATAAAATTTTAAAGGGGTTGGATTTGCAGCCCTTTTTTTAGTGATTTTTTGAATTTTCGCAAATCCCAAATTTCCCCCCTTCGTGATTAGTCCCTGAAATTTTTTTCTGAAAAAAAGAGGACTTCCTCCCCTTTAAAATTTGTGTTTAACCTTATAGGGAAACCCTCTTTTTTCCAAAAATCCTATATTAAGCGCCTCATCAGGGCACCCCGGACACCGGGAATTTTGAAACATCCCAAATGGGGAACTAAAACCATTAAAAAAAGGGTTGTAGCAAGCCACAGGGAATTTCCAAAATACCCAAAAAAGAGGGGTACAAATAGATTTTAAAATCACGAGGGTACTCCCGGGAAAAAATATTAAATGACAGTAAAAAACGGGTGGAAAAAAATTTCCCAAAAAACACAGTTAAAAAGGGATTAAAAAAAAAAATAAAATTCAGTTGGGTAAAACCCTTTTTTGGGCATCAAGTTTAGTACCATATACTCCCAACAAACAATCAGATCGTTTTGGGAAATTTTTAAAAAAAATCTACCAAAGCTTTTTGCCCGACCGCCCAAATTTAAAAGATAGTACAAAGGGGGGTTAAATTTTTTTACCTAGAAAAAACCCCTAAAAATAGGATCAAACCCCTATCCCCAAGTCTATATAGTAATGGGACAAAAAAAAAGAATTTTTTTTTACATTTTTAAAGAAATCCTACGATGGTTACAAATCCCCCCGGGCCCAACTTTGTTGGGTATATGGGAACAGGGGAACATTCAGAACCTTTTTCTACTAAAAGGAAAATTTGGGGTCCCCAAAATATATTTAAAATTTAAACCCGTAAATATGGGGGGTACGTAATTTCCTGCCAAATTTTGCCACCACAATATGTGGAATTGCACCACCAGAAACCCTAAAAACCAAAATTAACCCAAAACGGTTTTTCCCATCCGGGCCCCCAAAAATATATGGCAACCCTTAAAATGGGCTTTCATTTTTCCCAAAAACTTCCCTAAAAAATACATTCTGGGGGGCACTAATCCCTTAAATCGCTTTAAAGGAAATTTAGAAATATTATTTTTTATCAGAGATTTGGGGGAATTTTTAAAAGAAAAAGCTCTTGAATACAGGCCAAAAATGGGGCTTTGTATTGGGAACAAGACAGCCGCCCTGGGGCCCTTAATGTAAGATCCATAAACTACGGGTAAATAAAATATGGGCCATTTTTAAAATAACAAAAACATTTTAATCTTCCTATTTTTTAATAACAAAGTCCAAACTAAGGGGCTAGTTTATTTTAAAAATTCATAAAATTTTTTTTATTAAACACCCAAAAAACAAATTTTTTTTTTTTTTTAAATAAACAATTAGATAGCTTTCAGTGATAAAGAGTTAAGGACCCTTTTACCCAATTTTCTACGGAGGGTTTCCGGTATCCTATTTTAAATCAACAGAAACAATGGGAAGCAAAAAAACCAAGAGTAAAAAGGAACCCTTAAACCAAACGCGTCGGTCCCGTTTTTGACCTAAACGCTAATACGGGCATTTCCCCCGGGTGAACGGGTTTATCCTTCAAATTTTATTTTTTCCAACTTTATGGGAAAAAAACCCGATAAAAAAATAAGAAGTTTTTTTAAAACCCCGTCACGATCTTCTCCCCGCCCCATGTTTTTCTGATGCTGGGCTTTCTCAGTATTTTTCTTCCCAAATTTCCAGCATCGTTTGGGAAAAACCCCCCCAAAACCCTTTCCCTCTCACCTGCCTTGGGGAAAGATCCGCCCTTACTTAAAAGGTAAGCGAAAATTTTTGGGCCTGTTTTTCATCAAACGCAAAACAATAAATAAACACCTGTGGGTTTGATATTTCCACAAAAACCCCTGGATATATTTTTTTAAGGGGTGTAGTTTTTCCCCAAAAAGGGGTCCTTTTTTTGGGATTTAAATTTTAAATTTTAAACACCCCCCTTTTTGTCCCGGCAAACCGGGGAAAAAGGGGCCCCAAATGAAATTTAAAGAAAATGGAACCCCCGAAAAATTTCCCGGGAGTTGCTTTTAACTATTTTTGAGGCTTGGTTGACCAAGAACGCACTAGGGGCCCCATATTTGGGGGTAGCCCTGAAATTTGGGAGAAATCTTTGGGAAACAATATTTTAAGGTTTAAATTTTTAAACCCGGTCCCCAAACTAAACCCCTTCCCCCTTTTGGAATAATGGATAAAAATTTAAAATTTAGCAAAAAAAGTGCAATTTTGAAATTTCACCCCCAAAATTTGCTTTTAAAAATTTTCCGGGGAAACCCCCTAAGGGGGTTTAAAACATTTGTAAATGCGTTTTTGAAAAACTTTAAAAGGAAGGTATTTTTTAGAAAAGTCTTTTATGGGGTATCAAACATACAACCAACAAAGCTTTCGTTTAGATTTGGAAATGTCCCCTAAAAAAAAAGTATATTTGCAAATTTTTTTTTGAAAAAGTAAAAAAATTTCTTCTAAAAAATTTTAAACCCCTAATGTCACAATAAAATACTTTTTAAAAAATTTACCCAACCACAGTAAACCCTATGGAAAATGCAGGTTTAAAAACATTTTTTTAGGGGGGGAATAACCCATCCCCCCTTACACGCAGGACATTTTTTTTAAGTTTGAAAATGGAAAAAAATTTTTTTTTTCAAAACTTTTCTTTTTGATATTTTTCACAAATAAAAAAGGACTTTTTGGGGCCAAAATTTCAAATAAACTTTAAAACCCAATGTGTCCCCCGAGAAAAAAATAACTCGAATCAAAATTGGGATAGGTTTTAAAAATTCCCAAAAAATTATTCCCCACAAAAGTGGCACCTGGCCAAAGTTACAAAATGGGGGTCTGTCCAGAAGGCCAAAAAAAGGGTTCAAACCGGTAAAATGGGGTTTTAAAGGGGCCCAAAGGGCCCGATTGTAAAAACAGGTTTCTGCTTAAAACTAAACACCGCAGTACTGGAAACTATGGTTTTTCGCTGGGGTGTGGGGGTTTTAGCAAAAACCTTTCTGTCCCAAAAAGGACTGTGTGGGGGGTTTCTTGGGAAAAATTTTTTTTTTTGTTTGAAACCCCTTTAGAAGCTGCCTCTTTCATTTGATAAAAGCAACACCCAAAAGACAGACAACCCGAATTTTTAAAATAGGGGGGGGAAAACCGACCCGCTTTCCCCCCCCCTAACTTAAAGGGAGAGCACCCGGCATTTAAAAAAACATTTCCAACCAATTCCCGCATTCTGGGAAAAGGTTTAAAATCGGGCCCCAAACCAAACAGCTTTGAACAGCTGGGGCCCAAAAAGGGTAAAACCCCCCAAATGGGTGGTTTAATTTTATGCCTCCCGGGGGAAATGTACTGAAAGCATGTACTGTTTGCCAAAGGCCATGGGTTTTCCCAAATTTCCCCGAAAAAAAAAGTCCCCCCTAGAAAGGGATGGAAATTTTGGGCCCCTTGCAGGGAATTTTAACCAAACCCAAAAAATCAAAAAAACCCTGCTGCCCAGCAGAAAAGGGACTATGCTGAAGGGCCAAAGAAAGTGTGCTCCTAATTTTTCCCCTATCCCAAGAGGTCAGACTAGAGGGGAGTCCCAAAAAAAGTAAGTTTTATTGTAGGAGGGGTCCACCTGTTGGTTTATCTGGACTGTCAAAACCCAAAAGGGGCTCCCATTGCACCCCAAAACATCATCCTTGTGAAGATTCGATCAGAACTTTGGGGAAGACTGTGGCCACCCGCAATTTGGGCACCGTTGTGTGACCGCCCCAAACCCCTGTCCCCCCCCCCAAACGCCCCCACGGGGCCCAATTGCAAAGCCCCCTTTTATGTTAGGCGCAGCCGAAAATTTCGAAGGGTTAAGCCTAACAAACGTATCCCTGCATCCACAAGGGGATCAAAAACGGCCCAGGGGGCAAATTTTTGCCTGAAAACAGGGGCCAAAAATCCGATCATTTCATTTCACCCTATATTGTCTAATTTTGAAGGGTTTTCATGGCAACATTTTTTCATTTAAATGTATGTTTAAAAGAATTTTTTTTTATATGGATTGGGAAATTTTTTTTTTAAAAACATGTGCCGCCTACTTCCTGTCATTTGCTTATTTATATCCTGCCTTCCTGCCTCTGTGTAATCCCCTTGAAGAAGCGTCAGCGAAATGCGTGTTGTGGTGGCACGGAGGTCTAGCTATCATGGTCAATTATCATTCTCTTCATTGGACACCTTCTTCACGGTATAATATTACTATAGGTCCATGGACATTTTCATTAAATATTTTCCTCTTTTTGGTATGTTGTCCAGGGAGTTGATCATTTGAATTAATGTATTTTTTCATGAATGTTTACGTGACCCTAGACCTCCGTGCTTGTTTCACATCATTGTTTTTATCTGGGTGGTGTATTTTTTTTAATGCATTTTGTTTATGTTGTGATATTGTAATTTTTGATTAATAAAGTTTTTGTACATTTCTACATGGGTTTCCCCCGTGTTTTTGGTTGTTTTCATAGATTATACTGGGAAACCGCAAAATATTTCTAAGTAGGACAAAATGTGAAAAAACGTACTTGCGCTATGTTTGCGGGTGTTTTGCTTTTAGAGCACCCTTCATAAGATGTCACCATTCTCCCAAGGCCAGCTGGATTGCCAGCAGTTCCCTGTCACTGAAGGAATAATTATTTTCGGCCGGGGAGAAGGTCCTAGAAAGGAAGCTGCAAGTAACACATGTGCCTTTGGATTTTTGCAAGAGGATGGCTCCAGTTCTGACTGTGGAAGCATCAATTTCCAGAAAGAAAGAACTCTCAGGAACTCTCTTCAGCTTTGGAGGTCCATAGACAAGGGTTACTGCCTTTCTTGGGGATGGCGACAATAGGAGCTTTTAGAGTGGAGAAGTGTGGGAGGAATCGGCAGCAGTAGTTAGAAAAACCAATGAACCGCTGTATGGCTTGGAGACTCAGCCCCTCCCAGAATGTTGCAATCATGGCCTCGTTGTTTCAGGATAATTCAGAGGACACGGTTCGGAACTGTATGGCATACTGTCCCACCAAAGAATCTCACTGATGGAATTGTAGAAGTGAGGCAGCAGAGAAGGCACATCCCAGTTCCTCTAGCACCTTGAGGAAGGCTGCCGAAAAGTTCACAAAGTTGGTTCGTCAGTGAATCTCCACATTCCCACAGGGGAGCAACCCAGGCCAGTGATTCACCAGATAGTAGAGAAATGATAAAGGCCACTTTTGCCCAGTCATAGGCAAACTGCATTGGTTCAGAAAGTCTCAGCAGACCTTGGGATCCCCATAGTAGAGAGAAAGCCACGTCAGGTACAGGGAGGAAGTGCTTGACATCACTGGAACTGGAACAGGTACCAGAACGGAGACTGGTGCAGAAGTTTGGACAACAAGTGCATCTGGGAGATGGGCTGCTAGGTTCTGAAGCATCACAAACAGCTGCTCTTGATGGACACCCTGGTGCGTAATCTCAGCCATGAGGCACTAGGAATGGGATGTGTATGCTCTGGTCACAGCATAGATTTGGCATGACCTACACTGGGGAGCGGAGTTTTTGTCTTCACTACAGCCAGCCCCCTGTGGCTACTCCAACACAGATCCTCGCAGTGACACCTGAAGCACGAGGCGTAACCCACATAGCCAGCCAGAAACTAGGATAGACAGACTCGGCAGGAACAGCACGTAGCAAATGACGGTCAGATAGGTTAGGCATAGACCGGATCAGGGACGCAGACGGTAGTGTAAATAAGATTCACTAGGGAGTACACAACAGGACGTCAAGAGTGAATGGACACCAACAACTGAGTGCAGATGGCAGGAAGAGGAATCCCTAAAAAGCCCTTGCCCTATTGTCGTAGGTGGAGAGAGAATCCTCTTCTGTGCACTGACCCTTTAAGTATAGGAGACCAGCACACGTGCGCCCCTAGTGGCCAGCAGGGAAGGTGTGTCCAGACGCAAGAGAGACAGAGCAGCGCGCGAATGGAGGAGGACGCAGGACAAAGCTGGGGGAGCAGCCGCACAGTGGAGCAAGCGCCATGAGCGGGCATGTCTGTGGCCAAACAACCGGACTGGGAGAGGGCATGACTGTGGCCAGACACCCGTTCCGGGAGTAGGACCGCAGCAGGCAGTCTTATACACAGTTTATTTTGGAGTTGAAAACTCTGATGGGTTCTATGATCAGGGCATATGCACAATGTTGCCTGTTGAAAATGTTACTAATGGGAAAAATGTGCCTGAATGAATAGCTCTGTCCAACTACCTGAGCAGAGGGAGGGTAGCTGGGGCACAGAGTCAACATCAGCTAGTGTCAAATCTGAAATAGCTACTAAAGACACTGCAGGTAAAGCAATCGCGGGGTGTAGCTCAACACTGAGTGTGAACTAGCTTCTGAAGAAACTCCAGCCCCAGCAGTAGAGCAGACTAGCTCAAGTAAACCCCTAGAGGTTGTGGTTAACTTTGCTAGGAGTATTGCAGAGGATGTGTGTCCTGTGGTTGATAACAATCCGGAGAAATGTGTTACCGCACATTACAGTCTCAGGTGGAACTTATGTGGTCGTCCGTCGCAACAAGGTATCCTCTGCACCTCTTGTTGTAAAATCCTGTGAATATGAGTACCCTGCAGCTATGTGTGAAGTGTCTTGTTTCCAGTTGATAAAGGTGTCTGCCATTGATCCCAATGCACTGTGTGTACGTGATGGCAATGTACAAGTTGCAGGTGCGCCCCTAGTGGTAATGGTGAACAACAGAGCAAGTAGCACTGGTAATGTGCATCCAGTGGTTGGTAGCAACATGGAGAGTAATGTTACTGCTACACATTCTCATGAAGCTAATGTGAGGGCTAGCCACCAGTTATGTTTACCTGTTGGTCCCAGAGAGTAGCTGACATGTGGCAGTGGGTGACCTAGAAGGGAGAAAGCAAAAACTAGAAATGATTGATCTGCTGCTATCAATAATGAGACTAGTTTAAAGAGGGTGTTCCCAGCCCTAGTGAGGTATATCTATGCATGAATGAGGCCTCAGATAGTTATGAAGAATGTTCAGATGGGAATGATTAAAATGCTTGTGGAAAGAAAACATGTGAGGAGCAGATTTTGTGTGCAGTGTATTCTAGAGAAGGGTCTCTGTAATGGAGATCCAGATTGTGGCACTGCAGAGGATAAAGAGAACTGTCCTACTGAGACCTGTAGTGCAGCTGAGTTCACTTGGTCCAATGGTTTTTGTATTTTCAGTAGCTTTCACTGCAATGGTCACAAGGACTGCAGTGACGGTAGTGATGAAAAGAGGATTTTCTCAGGTGCTTGTGAGGAGCAGGTCAGTATGTTTGAACCCTCAAATGGTAAGGAAATCCCCAGTAATGAAGCTGAGGTAAATGGCAAGGATTTCTTATATCCAGTGATTGTCAAATGTGCCCTGGAGATAACTAACAGGTATTCTGAGAGTTGTCCCTTTAAGATGGTTACAGGGGATGTGGAGAAAATATTTCCACATGCTGCTGCAGAAAGGGGCTGCTAAACACAGTCAGTACGCAGAGATGTGAACTGGGGAATGTGGCCTTTGACACCAGTGAAACACCTGGCAATGTCATGGAAACTAACAAGTTTTATATAGAGGTGGTCACGAGGAAAGAGCCTTTTTAAAGAGAAGTTTTGGGTTCATTTAGTTGCAAAAAAAGATTTCAAAGGGGCCGGGTGCGGCCTAAGGGGCCTGGTGATAGCAAGCCTGGGGGTGCGTCATTTAAATTCCTGTGAAGCTAGTTAAAAGCTGGGGTTTCAAACCAGGGGGTCTTTTGGGGTTTTTTGAGAGCAAAAGATGAAGACCCGCCAAACAGTTTGGTGGGGGGGCTGGGGCCCCCAGGGGAGTTGTCTTGGGGGGCCCCCCCAACTGTTTTCTAAAATATTAGGGCCCCCAGACATAAAAGGGCCCCTTTAATCTCCAGGGCTCATGGAGGTCTTTTGCTGTGACAAACCTAGCCATAACCCCCGTGAGGGTTACAGTCCCATCCAGACCCTGTGAGGGTTACAGTCCCCCCGACCCCCGTGGGGTTTAAAGTCCCATCCCAAACCTGTGACCATTATGGATACCTGGCCCCCGTGGGGTTACAGTCCCATCCATGGCCCTGTGAGGGTTTCAGTCCCCTCCCCTGAGCCCCTTGAGGGTTACAGTCCAATCCATGAGCCCCCGTGGCATTACAGACCCATGAGCCCTTTGACCATTACAGACCCATCCATGAGCCCTGTGAGGGTTACAGCCCCCTCCATGAGCCCTGTGAGGGTTACAGTCCCATCCATGAGCCCTGTGACCATTATGGATCCATCCATGAGCCCTGTGAGGGTTACAGTCACATCCAAGAGCCCTGTGACCATTATGGATCCATCCATGAGCCCTGTGAGGGTTACAGTCCCATCCACGAGCCCTGTGAGGGTTACAGTCCCATCCATGAGCCCTGTGAGCATTACAGACCCATCCATGAGCCCTGTGACCATTACAGTCTAATCCATGAGCCCTGTGACCATTATGGATTCATCCATGAGCCCTGTGAGTGTACAGAGTCTGTAACCCTCACAGGGCTCATGGATGGGACTGTAACCCTCACAGAGCTCATGGATGGTACTGTAACCCTCACAGGGCTCATGAATGGGACTGTAACCCTCACAGGGCTCATGGATGGAACTGTAACCCTCACAGGGGCTATGGATGGGTCTGTAATGCTCACAGGGGCTATGGATGGGTCTATATGCTGTATACAAACCTAGCCAAAAGCCCTGAGGGTTACAGACCCATCCATAGCCCCTGTGACCATTATGGATACATCCATAGCCCCTGTGACAATTAAAGATCCATACATAGCCAATGTGAGAATTACAGACACATCCATAGAAACTGTGAGGGTTAAAGTTCCATACATGAGCCCTGTGAGGGTTAAATAAGCCTTGTGAGTATAGGGTCTGAAACGCTCACAGGGCTTGTGTTACAGACAGTTCACAAAGCCAGCCCAGGGCCCTTAGTCAAGTGAAGTCATTGAAAATGCAGTGTGGGCCCAGGGAGGGAAAGGAGGGGCCCACCTCTGCTGTTTAACTTTATTATGCGGCCCCCCTTTTATATATAGGGCACAGTGCACTGCTGCCAAGTGCCAACCACCAGCCACGTTTCTCCCCTTAAACTTTATGTGGGAGAAACGGTGGACTGTGTGGTCTCTGTAGGCATCGCTAAGGAAGTCTCCCGGCCGCCGGTCCCTACCGAGTTCGGCCACCTCCTCCTTCCGATCCGCTCTCTCCCTGCTGCTAGGACAGTCTGCGCGCCGATAGTTGCGCACACAGGGAGGAGCCACGGCACTGCGGAGGCAGGAGGAAGCACGTCCGGTCCTGCAATTAAAGCTACAGCCGCCCGAGAACGTAAGGAGGAGCCGGGGGGCGGGGGACGAGAGGGGGAACGCTGCGCGCTCGCAAAGAGAAGGCAAGCGTCAAGATGAAGTGACATCTAGCCGCTTGCCTTCTCTAATTTGAAAAGTAAACACATTAACACAACGGAGCGCGGGCCGGGGCCCACCGGGGACTCCCCCGGTTCGCTGGCGGCCCAGTCCGTGCCTGCTGCCCGTGGGCACAATGACAGGGTAGTCTGTGTGTGGAAAAAGGCTATAAGGTAAGATATTGCTGGTATTGGGATTGTCAGTAGTAACCCTGTGAATGTCAGCAAACGGGCTGAAGGTGACGACATCTTTGTTGATGAGCGTGCATGATATGAATCCACAGCTGAGCGATATGTGGACAATTTAGTCTCTGCCCCTTAAGATGTAAGAAAGATGTTGCCCCATAGTAGGACCCTACGGCCTTTATCAAAGGAGGGCATATGTGGCAGAGTGACTTCAGGTAGTCATATGTTTCTGCCACTAGGTGGAGCAAAGCAGGATACCTGCAAGCAACACACCAACAAAGTTACCTGGCCTTGATGGGGTAGGAGCCAGCCATATATGTTGTCAGCCTCAATAAGTGGTTGGCAGCTGCGTATAGTAGTGTGGTAGTTTCTGCTGTTCCTGGGTTGGCTACATGTTGGGGAGTGCCTACTCCCTGTGTTATAGGACTTTTAGCAGGTCCCTGGAGGCCTATCAAAAGTCTGGTGCTACAGGTGATCTGGGGGTGTGGATTGCTGCCTGAGATTTCGGAGCAACAGTGGAGCCAGAGAGAGGAAGGCTCTTACCCCCAGGCTTGTGTGTAGCCAGAAGTTGTCAGTAGGAGACTGACCAAAGTGGATTTGTTGGGCCGGATGCCAGATCCCCAGTGCTCCCCATCGATGAAAATATATATACAGGGGCATAGCTCATGTGCCCGAGTGCAAAATTTCAGCTTGGGCCCCCATACCTCCAGACCATGGCTATGAACCACTGCTTTTAACAACAGGTTCCTTACTTGCGTGACTGATATCTGCAGTGTCACAGAAAATTATTTCTACTTAAAGAGATTGTCCAAAAGAAGAAAATTCATTTGAAAAATTCACTGGAGCCAGGCGATGGAAAAAAAGAAACAAGTTATGCAGCAATCTAGTTATACATCAACAAGATTTGATTGCCCAAAGGTGCCTAGATCCATTTTTCCTGCTACCAACATAGCAATTTCAGGAACTGTTTGTACCCTTGCAGTTCTATATGTTCTTCACTTTGACAGAATATTTTAAATAGTTAGTTTTAGCTATTATAACTTATCAACATGTATTGGTGGTTTGGGTCTGGCCTGCTTTTGGCTTCTTCCGGAGCATGTTATTATACCGTAGAAAACGTTCTTTCTCTGCTGTATCACTCCTCTTATTAATTGCCTGCTGTTATTTGAGATTGAAACTTTTAAATTATACTAACACAATGATTTTTTTTTTATATGTAAATGTTCTTGCCTATATACATACTGGCATGCAGGTATGTTTCGGAATGATTTTTCCTTCACATATTCAAGATTAAACTAGTTCACATATTATGAATGAAAGCCTTTTCAGACTTCAAATAATTATTTTGTTAACAACTAATGGAATTGTTGTGATAATTTACAACACAGAAAAGCCTATTAAATTAGCATTCAAATTAATTTCACCTAATAGGATTAATTGAGTTCCAAACCAGTTGACAAGTATTTCTTGTAATTGATGTTCTGTAAAAGGGCCAAAGAGTGTAATTTATATTATTTTGTTGAAAATGCCTGCAATTTCAACAATTTTAGTGGTTTTAGTCATGAATAGAGAATATTTCTCAATATATACATACAAGAAAAAAAATGTAAGTATGGCACTAATCTTGTTACACCAGTAATAACCAAAAGCTTTGTATCCACAAAGAGCTTGGAAACATTCCAACACTTACTAAGCCTGCATTAAATTATAGTTACAGTAACACATATGCAGACATGTGAATTCTTAACTGTTTAATGGCTGCATTGCAATTATGTAATAGACTTATTGGCTATAATAGGCTACATACATAGCTATATTTACAATACTGCTATCAATTTGTAAGCCCCTTTAAATGATTTATAGTTCTGCATATATTAACTCTAAACTGCAGACAAATATTAAAGATAAAAACAACTCAATATATCACACTTTTTAGCTTTTTCATTCATATTAAAAATTATTTGGATTTAAATGTCCTTGCTGAAAAATGTATGCAAACTTTTGCTTGCTTTAACCCCTTAACCCCTTAAGGACCCAGCCAGTTTTGGCTTTCCTGACATAGCCATATTGTTTGAATCTTACATATGTCACTTTATGTGAGAATAACTTTTTGACACTTTTACCTATCCATGTGATTCAGAGACTGTTTTCCCGTGACACATTGTGCTTTAAGTTAGTAAGAAATTTTGGTTCATACATTCCTTGTTTGTTTGTGAAAAATATCAAAATTTCATGAAAATTTGGAGAAATTTGTCATTTTCAAAGTTCTAAAATTTCTTCCTGCAAGGCAGATAGTTATTCACCAGAAAATAGTATATAACTAGCATCAACCATATGCCCACTGGAGGTTGGCATAATTTTTTAAATGTATTTTTATTTTTTATGACATTAGGGGGCTAATTAGTAGTTATTTCTCACATTTTCAAGAAAATTTCCATATACATTTTTTTAGGGATCAGTTCAGATCTGACATGATTTTGATTGGCCTGTAGATAAATGACTTCATCTAATAAACTACACCCTTTAAAATATTTGCAACAGTGTTTAAGAAGTTTGTTATCCCTTTAGGTATTTCACAGAAATTAAAGCAAAAAGGAGGTGAAATTTCAAAATTTCACTTTTTTTGCTGATTTTCAATTTGTATCCATTATTCACTGGAACACGGTAGATTTGACCAGGTAAATACAACTTAACATTGATTCCCCAGATTCTGGCATTTTTGTAGATATCCAACATGTGGCCCTAATGCGTTATTTGGCTCAACCACAAGCCTCATAATAAAGGGAGAACTTACTGGACTTTGGAGTCTGATTTTCAATACAATTTTATTTAGGTGCCGTTTCAGGTTTGTGGACACCCTAAGGTGCTAAAACTTAATAAACAAACCTAAAAAGACCCCATATTGGCAACTACAGCCCCTAAGGAAAATATCCTGGGGTGCAGTGAGTATTTCGACCCCACAGGTGTTTCACCAATTTTTTTAGCATTACACTATGAAAATAAAAAAAAAAATTTTTTCCAAACATCTGCAATTTAAGCTTAAAATGTTTTATTTTTACAAGGAATCCTGGAAAAGCCTGGTAATACCGTATATGTGGGTGTAAACTGCTATTTGGGTGCATGGCAGGGTGTATAAGGAAGGGAGCCATATTTGGCTTTCGGGATTCAGATATAGGTGAGTGCCAGGTTTTATTTGCAAATCCCCGAAAGTAGCATAACAGGTAAAACCTTCCAGAAGTCGAACCATTTTGGATTCAACACCTTTCATGCATCTCATCTAGGGGTGTATTGTGCATTTTGGGTACACAGGTGTTCCACAGTTTTTTAGCACTGGACCATGAAAATGGGAAGGAAAAAAACGCAGTTCCGCCATTGTTTTTTGGACTTCAATTTTACAGCTTTTGCCGCGTGGTATTAATTACATCATAACTTTACTATGGAGGTCTGTACAATTACAATAATATCAATTTTATATAGTTTTTTTATGTTTCATTACTTTTACACAATAGAAATGTGTTTTTAGGGGGCGTGGCCTGGATGGCACTGTAGCTAGACACATTCCTTTGGGTCCCTGAAGCCAGTCCAAATTGCTAAATAAGCCCCCCTAACCCCTCATTTTGGACCCCTGCTCTCTCTGATTCAGGGAAGAAAAATGAGCAAAAAGAGCCATCTACAATCAAAATCCCCCCGAGATTTTCCGAGTTTTGATCAGAGGCCGCGCGCAACTCAAGCTTCCTCCTCTCCCCGCAACTGAACA